>JANHFO010006836.1:0-20970 GCA_032468095.1 Pareas carinatus | reverse complement strand
CTGCTTCCTTAGTTCGGGGATCTCCAACCTTGGTCCCTTTAAGGCTTGTGGGCTTCAACTTCCAGAATTCCCCAGCCAGCATGCTAGCTGGGGAATTCTGGGAGTTGAAGCCCACAAGTCATAAAGGGACCAAGGTTGGAGATCCCTGCCCTAGTTTGCTTGTCACCTTTCCTCCTGTTTCCCCTCCCCTCTGTCTTAGCATTGGCTTTTGTAAGCTAAGGGCCTGGGTGAGGTGAGATTGCTTCTACACGTGTACGGATCCTTGAAAAATCTAGAATGTGACTCATCACAGTTGCAACATCAGCTTGGATGCTTATGAATACATAAGGGAAGTGAAGCTGGGATGCATTTCTGCTTGACTGAGCTGCTTTTCCAAATTGTGGAGAGCAATGCCATCTTTACTCCCGCACAAGCATGTTTCTGAATTAAGTCAAAATATCTCAGAACCTAGGACAACATGCTAAAAAAACAAAATCTCCCAAACCCTGTTTTAACATGAAGTGCTATCTGTAGCAATACAATTTTGACTTATGAATGTGCATAATTAATGCAACATCAGAACAGGAATAAACTGGGAACTGAACCTCTTAGTTGCTAAACATAATCTTACGAACTTTTTCTAGAGTTGGAAATTTGGAGTTAGAATATAATAACATAAAATATAGTATTTTATCCATGTGACTACTGGATTGTTACTGTATGGTAGCACTAACAGGCCTAAATTTGCCAAACTAATGTAACAAGTTAATGTACTTTAGCCATCTCTTTAATATATTGGAGTACACTGAATCTGGTGGTTCTTTGTTTTCAGTGAACATGACTGGAATAGTAACACTTAATAAATTATAAATATAAAATTGTAATGAAGTGTTCTGGTCTAATTAAGTCTGGGTTAAATAACAGAAAATCCAATTTTATATTTCTCAAAACATTTTTACATTATTATAATCAATCATATTTTATCAACTTTGGATCTAAGGCTTAGAGTAATAAAAGTAAACCACTTTGTTCAAAATCTAATAGAAGTCCGATAGATTGTAAGTGGCAGCTCTTCTGAGATTATCCCATTTATGTTTGGTATTTTCATAAGCATATTATGTAGTAATAGTAATCTATTACTTAAGAGATTTATGGTCTATATTTTTTCCAGTAAATGGGTAAGGGTCAGCTCAGCAACATAAGTTTGCATTATTGCCCAGATGAAAATGGACAGATTGAAAGTGCAAACTCAGGAAATGGCAACATCTGGTTGACCTCAACACTCTGCAGAGTCAGCTCTGATTAATACTTGGATGACAGATCACCATGAAATTTCAGACCTATAGACTAGAATGGAAAGTCAACAAAACCAGAAGGAAGGAATAATAAATCACTTTTGTAGTGTTGCCAAAAGGCTTCTTGTGTTGGTGAAACTACAAGAAGTTCAGTTTGACCTTGCACAACCATGATAAATTTGAGATTTTGTACACTATTATGGATTATTTAAGAAAAAATCAAAAATAAAATAGTCAACAGAAAACTATTATAGTGCTACAGTGACTTTTTTTCAAACTACATGTTCTTCCCTCATCTTCATTTTTTCTCCTTATCCTGTTCTCTCTCTGAGAGTAATGGGTAAATAAGGGACGGTGAGTAGGTATTGATGGGGTTCTACAGCACAATATTTTTTCAATTTCAGCAACTTTTAAGATGTGTAGACTTCACCTCTAGGGATTCTCTGGCCAGCATTCCTAGTGATCTGCAACATCATTCCACATTTACTGCTGCATTTGTGCAAGAAGTGTTCAAAGAGTGTACAATCCTAACAGCAACCTCTTCTCTTGGGAAATAAGATGAACTCCCATCCATTCAAGCCTCTCAACATAGGATCAACTTACAGTACCATTCCAAAAACTAACAATAAATTGCACTTAATAATCCATTTCAAACATTTATTTCATCTCTAATTTCCTTACCCTAAAAAAATAGACAGTATTTGCTACAAACATGATCAAATTCATTTATTTTCAATTAATATAGCTCATGGTGACAGATTGCAGATTTTATGCACTATCATAACACTCATTTTAAATGCTTACATCATGGTAAAAAAACATTTACATGATGTATTCTTATTGCCCAAAACTCTGAAACCCAGACACTATATAATTGCTTGGTTAATTTTATTCACATCATTTGTCCTATTATGTTTTATTTAAATAAGAACCAAAAAGATCTTAAAACATAAGACCTTTTAATAGTATGACTTAATGATTTATTAATAGTCTTATTAATACCTTAAACAGGTTGTTCTCAACTTAGACCAGTTGTTTAGCGATCAAAATTAAGACTGACCCAAAAAAAGGAGATTTACAATCTGGATCTGAAGTTCTGATGCTTGCCCCAACCTTGTTGTCACTTTGAGCACTTGGTAGCACTGGAGCATTTATAGCAGCTTGGAGCATCCTGCAGTCACTTGACTGCATTTTATGACAGTTTTGCAAAAAACTGGCATTTCTGGTTTTCAGCAAAACCATGACATAATGAATGGGTTTGCTTAGCAACCATGGCCTTTGCATACCAACTGCGATGTTTCCTTATTGACTAACAGAAAAGATCATAAAATCAAGTTGGTCCTGTGACTGACCCATTTTACAACCATCCCAACTTACAGCCATAAAAGGCAGGCTCCAGTATGGTCGTAACTCAAGAACTACCTGTAGTCTAGATTTTTATTTTTCAGAATTTGTCTCCTACTATTTGTCACCTCATCAACAGAAGTAAGAATTCATTATTAATGCAAAAAGAGCATATCTTTGACGGTCTTCACATATCAGCGCCAATTAATGAAATCATGATAAAATGTCTTCTAATTGTAGCCATTGCCACCCACCCACTGAGACAAATTCTTCAGTAAGAGAAGCTATATTTTCATCCAGTTATTTTTTTGAACGATCTTCAACTGAAACGTATGAAATCTATGCTGAGTGCTGTAGTCAAATGTAATCAAAATATAATTGGGCAATAACCCCAAATAGCAAAAAGTGGAAAAATGGAAGACTCTCCTGAGGTAGCAAATTTGAAACACAAAAAAATACACAAACTATTACAAAATGCAACATTGGGATACAGAAGGCTTGTTCAAAATCAGCAATTTAGATTTTTACCTACTACAGCAATATCATTTAAAGATGTCACTCCGAGGCTATATTTCTTGTTCGAGGGCTAAAGAATCACCCTTTAAGGACAGGAGTAGCAAAGCTAAATTCAGTTTGTTCATCTGGTCAAGAAGTAATTGGTGCCATTAACTTTGAAAATGTATTTTGGGGGAATAAAGTGTTTGTCATTCAGTGAACTGCATGCAGAGACCCAGAAAGGAAGATACAGCCTTGAACCAAAACCAAAAAATAATTTGCTGCATGCTTCCTAGTTCACAAAGAAGTGGAGACAGTGACTCAGGTTTCTGGATGCATGTCCATGTATATAGAGACTATCCTGAACTCCATGTGATGCAGTTGTTGAAAATATTTGTCTGAATTGTACCTATTTGCTTTTTTATAGTGTACAGTTTTGCTATTTTCCTAAAGCCCAGTGATAATATTTTCATGATCGAGTCACAGAGATTCACAATACATGAACAATCTGTTTAGTGCAACACAGTTTCAAAATAAAAGCGACTTGCTCCCCAATGAGGGGGAAATCAAAATATCCCTGCATAAGTAAAAGTTAAAAACATAGCTCGGAAGTACTAGTGGTTCATTTTCAGACAAAAATACATCCAGCAACCGGTTTCATATTTTTGTCTTCAAAAACACAGATTTCATTTGGATGTTCACCAGCCAATATGCATAAAATTATAATAACACTTTCAGCTCAAGCGAGAAGATAAAACTCCAACCTACGGGGTCTCTCAGCATACGAAGTAGGTAATCTGAACAATTGATTGTCACATAGGATAAAATAAATGTGGCTTAGGTGAAACAGGAAAACATCCAAATGGTCTGTTCAGACTTAATAGCACTTCTAAAGCACCTTGCTACCCTTTCCACTCCCGAAAGCTTTGCAACCTCTTTGTGGAAAACTTTAGCAAGGCAGTTACGAAGATCATGTCACGCAGAGCTCAGAAGCCCAAAGTGGAGGCTTACTGCTGTATGGAATTCTTTCCTGGGTTCCTGAGCTGCAGGTAGCAACAGCAGAAGCAGCTGCCATCACACCTTCTTCCTCCTCCCTCTCCTCAGATACCTCCAGGAAGCGTTCTGAATCTTCATATGGCCTTTCTAGGAGTTTCAAGACTCTTCTCACCTGTACAGAGAGGAAAGGATACAAGACGGCAACACAGGATTGTTCTTAATGGTATCCTTTGGATCTGGACCCCCCCATCCCTCATGCACACCCCACAAGAATTTGATTGCTTGGTTTTATTCCTTTTTGTGGCAAATCTAGAATGATCTTTCTTGACCCTGGACTTGGGTGATCGGGATTAGTGGTTGTTCAATTTTATTGTTGCATGGTCTCACTCACAGAAAGGATTCTCGCCACCCAGAATCATGAGATGAGTGAGCAAAGAAAATAACATACAAATATGGGGGGGAAACTGTTTACCTCTAGAAAGTCACCATTTTCTGCTGCTTCAATAGCCTTTTGAGCAATGTAGTTTCTCAATATATATTTTGGATTGCTGGCATTCATAATTTTCAGACGCTCATCATTCCATGTGTCAGTATTACTAATGTGTTCCATTTCTTTTTCAAGCCTATCTCTGAAAGCACATAAAGCAAGTGCCTAAAGCAACATGTTTGTTAAACATCTGAAATGATTCATTTAAAAGAGACTGTTAAATAAAAGACATTAATTTGAATATGTTCTAAAAGTATGTAACCCAGGATAAATATCAAGTGCTTAGCTAAGTATATAAAATTAACAAATGAAAAACTAGACATTATGTAATAGCATTAGACACCAACATTCATTGCATTTCACAGGGCAATGATGGAATTGTTATTAGCTGATTTTTAAATACCTCTCAACAAAAGGAAAAAAGGCACTAACACTAAGGGAATACAAATAGCCTCACCTGTAATTCTCCAGCCAGTTTTTCCATTTTTTTTTATTTCTATTGACTAAATCAGAGGCTGTTAATTGCTGCAGCTTAGAGAACTGTTCTATTCTTTCCAATTCCTTATTGATATTAGACTTTGTTCCAATTAAGGCAAAAAGTTGTGGGTTAGACTGTGCTAACATCAGCATCATGGAAAGTTGTCTAGAGAAAAAAAAACACTCATCAATTCCATATGATAATCTCTCGTTAGGCATTACACTTATCAAGACTTCTTTTTTTATCCTTCTAAAGCAGTGTTTCTCAAACTTGAGGACTTTAAGACAGGTGAATTTCAAATCCCAGAATTTCCTAGACTGTCTGAGGAATTCTGGAAGTTTAAATCAATTTGACTTAAAAGTCACCAATTTTGATAAATACTGTTCTAAATGCACATTTAAATAAAAATGAGCAGACTTAGCTTTTCATATATTACCTGTGCTTTCAACTCTGTAACATAACAGGCTGTGTCATTTCGGCTCTTCCCCCAAAGATGCTTAAAATGCAAAAGACAGTTTCCACCATGAATGGAACCACAAATCAAGTTTTGTTGCTACACTTGTATCGATTATTCTATTTTCTTCTCCCCTTGAAGTGCATGTATATTTCAGCCAGAAAGAGGGCGGGGTGACATTTACAGGCTGCTCAATTCCCCATTTCTCAAGGCAGATTACACATTAAAAAGTGAAGAAAAATTACAATTGAGAAAAAAGGTCATTTAGCCAGAAAAAGCCTGCGGAACACATCAAAAGGATCAGAACCATCAGCTTTTCAAAAACTTCCAGAATATCACTGGATCTTTGGAGAGATCCTGTTCTAGAAGGCGTCTCTGAATTAATTGTTCAATTCATTTTTTTGTTTTCCTTTCTCTTTCTGTCTTTTACTTAGAGCAATTTCTTAATCCTGATACGTGTAACAAAAAATGAAGATCTTATGTTAGAGCTACTCCATCACATTTCTGTACATGCTTATGAAAGGGCATGTCCTATTATAAATTTGTAATCTTATTTTATAATTTGTAATATTATAAATGTGTAATTCTTAGGTCTAAGGATCCCTGGAGTTAAATGGTATGTTGAGTCTTATTTTTATAAGATGGGTGGTTGACAGGCAAACCCCACTGTCTGTTCATTTCAGCTCATAATTGCTTCTAGCAGCTAAGAGTTTAAAATCAGTTTAATTTAAATATAGACAAAAATGTTATTTCTGGCCAGAGCAATAAGAACATTATAACAGCAATGCTGAACTTTAGCAATCAATTTGTATATTTATCTATTCCACAGTTATATTTTAATATGTAAAATTTGTCAGCAATTATTAGATTATTCTCTCTCACAAAGACTGACATAGCGATGCTTTCACAGCATGGTTTCATGGCTCAATATACCTGGGATCCATCTGAGGCTTATAAGCAACTTTCAGTTCCTCTAAAGATGCACATTGCTTTGAGATCTGATCCAGAAACTCTTCTAGATTTAAAGAATCGAAATCCACAGGGAATGAGTTCAGTAAGCGGAAAGTATTTGTAAAATCTGCACCTGCGTAGCAGATGAAACAAGAATATTAATTTCAGTCATATAAGAAAGTCTCAGCTTTTTATTTCAACTTTCTATAATTGAGTTCCAAGTGTTTTTACGATTGTAATATTTTAATGTATTATTCAAACGCAGGTTTTCAAATTAATGATTTCATTTTTAAGTATTCTTAAAATGAAAGTAATTTATACTAACCTGTGATGTGCATAGTCTCCAAGAAATTGAAGACCAGCTTATTATCTTCATCTAGCTGGAGCTGAATTAAACCTAGTTTCCTTCTCATGATTTGCAAATAATGCTTTTCAAATTCTGCATCGTATTCCTCCTCCAGAATGGACATGCTGATTTCTAGTGGAAGTTCTGGAATTAAGGCTTCAGCAAATTTGGTTAGATTCCACTTACAAATCTCTGGTTGCTTATTATAAGCATATCGTCCTGCATTATCAGATCCATTGCAAATATGGTCAGGATCATATCTAGAAAAGATACAAGATGTAAAAGGTAAAACGATACAGGACAACATTTAACTGATATGGACACATGGCACAGAATCATTAAATATTGGAGAGAACCCTTTGACATTTGAAGATAGTATGCCTCACTTTCTAAGATGAGTTAATCAAATCTAAGACAGAGTTACAAACAACAGGTAGACATGAAAAAAATTAAACTGCCATCACATTGATTTTAAACACTGTATCATCATACTCATCCAGATATCATTGCTATTCGAAACAATTTCAACAGATATTTATATGTCGTATAGTCTTTCAACATGGTCTAACATTAGAGTCAAGATCTTTTTTTAGTTCATCTCTTTATCTTTAACTGGGTCTAGGACAACTCACTGTGGCCAACTTGCCATGACCAACTCACTGTGGGAGAAGAGCTATATTAATATTCAAGAAATGATGGAACAGAATCATTAAAGAAAGGATGCTAAAGGAGGGACAAAAATAAAATGTGAATGACAAAAATTAAAATATATTTTAAAAATATTTTAAATAATGAAATTGAATTCTTAATTCAAAAATTCAAAGTGTCCTGCTGTGAGTTGTCCCACTGTGAGTTGGCCATGGTGAGTTGGCTATGGCAAGTTGTTTCATTTCGCTTGTAGGAGGGGGCTCTCATCTCTCCATCTTGTCGGAATGAGACTTCTATATGCAAAATTAATCCTTTTGTACTAACTCCACAAATACGTAAACAAACATACATGTCAAAAAGACAATTTATCTGAAATAATAATTCAATATGCTTCTGTTTCTTCCATTGTCTCCACTAAAGCTTACTATTAAAGAAAAAGTACTGAGATTAAATTATTGACCAAAATTGCAAGAGAGCATCTATACATTTGAAGCACCTAAGCTACACTAACCTGTCCATAAATCCAAAAGGTCCATAGTCAATTGTAAGTCCAAGTACACTCATATTGTCTGTGTTGAGCACACCATGACAAAATCCAACACACTGCCATTCAGCAACCATCCTGGCTGTCCGTCTTGATACCTTAAAACATATACCAATTAGCTGTCAAGCTCTTTTAATCTACAAACTGTATTTTAGAAGAGCTGTGTTGTAATGACATGGTAAACGAATGCATATGTTGAAAGTTTTCTTTTCCAGCCGTCATAGTTTGAGTATCTAATAGTTTTTAATTTGGAAGATATTCTGCACACAAGCACCAGAGTAGAAAATGGGACAGTTGGATCTTACGTTTTTCTACATATAGAAGTTTAATTTCACTGGCCCTTAAATAACTTTTTTTTCTTTACAGATTAACAAGTACTTCAAAAGTATTGCTGAAAATCTGAAATTATAAAATAAGCACAAAACAGACTTAAGATAAATGCGAGTCTCAGGAATTGTCTGTAATAAAATATAGTAAACTGATATCTTCATAAAATAACACAATACCTTTAGAGAGTGAGTGATTGCATGGCGCTATTATTCAAGTTCGTGAATATGAATTTTTCATTAAAACTTCTTCTCAGAGCAAATGAGAGAAATTAGCCTAAATTAACTATGGCATTAATAACTGAATATTAAAAAAACCATCTTGGATACCTTTGAAGGAAAAGGGTAGATTAACAATGAATACTTTTAATTGTCAGCTCTCACATTACCTCTCGAAAGAAAGCAGAATTCCTCTGAATATTGTTGTCAGGATGTGTCTGCAGAATATCTGGATAGAAAGTGCTGATCACATAATCCAGCATTTGTACTCTAATATCATTTCTATCAACACTGGGACCTTTACGTCCTGTAAATTCGTCAGCAGATTTAAAAATTTCAAATGATCCAAACCTGTTTAAAACAGGAACTGCCAATTACTCCCATCCATTCATAAGGTATTTAGACATTTCAGTAAGATCTTTTTAGTTCTCTGTAACTATTTTTTAAAAAGCACCTTTAACCATAAAATGAAAATAAACTGCTTTCTGACATAATTATTAATAATTAACGATTAATAACATCTGTTATCCTAGGACCTTGAAAAGGACTTGATAGGTAGATAAAATGTCAAATCCAGTCTATATATTTGACTCTGTGAGCATGCATATTCATCTCTGAATCTACAGTCACACCTATATAAAAAGTTAAATATTAATTCAGACATGAAACTAGTCATTGGGTTGCAAAAATGTATCTTTCAGATATTAGTCTAACAAACAAAAGCCAGTCATCCTAGCTTCATGATCCCAGCTGAACGTTTGCAATATATCATGACAGTATGCAAAAATATTCTGCACCTAATTTAGGACGAGAATTTATCCACATGATGTTATATAGCAGTGATGGCAAACCCATAGCATGCGTGCCATACCTGGCACCCAGATCCCTCTCTGCCGACACGCATGCCTTCACCCAGGAAAGTTAAAAAATATATATATTTAGCAGCAAGCCAAAGGAGAGACCCTCCACAGACAGGAGCATGGGTGACAGGTGAGCACCCTGCTGCCTCCAGAGAAGCTGCCTGAGTGGCGGGTGAGTGCCCCACCGACCCCAGAGAAGCTGCCCGGGTGGCTGAGAAGCGCCCCACTGATCCCGGAGAAGTTGCTTGGGCGGCTGCTGAGCACCCCACCAATCCCGAAGAAGAAGCCAAAGGAGGGTGAGCACAGGGAACATCACCAGGACGGTGGTGCGTGTTGCCATGCTGGCACTTTGCAATACATAAGTGGGCTTTGGGTTGCAGTTTGGGCACACGGTCTCAAAAAGGTCATTGTCATATAGAATACCACATTTAATGTGATAGCCAACCAGAACATTTACCTAATAAATGTTGGTGCTATTCTTAGTACAATTGTACATTTTTCTTTTTTGGGATTTCCATCATAAAATATATCCCGAATAACTTCTGAATCCGATGTTATACATGCCCCTGCTCTGGTGGTTGGTATTCCTAGATGAAACATAGCTTCACTGCAAAGGAATTCTCTTATGCTTGATCTCAGAACTTTACGACCGTCTGCTTGTCTGAAAATAATGAAATAAATGTGTAAATATGATGTAACTTCAAAACTCAAAACAGAATATAGTAGATAGGGTCAGAAATCATCTTACATATTAAATAATCCTTTATGGTTCAAGTAACCAAAATGAATTTGTTACTTTAAATATTTTCAGTTCAAGTATTTAAAACCTAACAAGGATGAATGAATGGCTTTACTAATCTCAGTTTGAAACAACAGAAGTGTGTAACTATAAAATGATAATTTCTGACATTTTAGAAACTCCATTGAAAATAGGAGAAAAATATGGGAGGAAAAAAATAAGACTTGGAAGATCAGAATCACAAGCTCTCTTAAAAACATTTGGTTCCCATATCACACTTACTGTATTTTTCACACCATAAGACGTACCCCCTCCAAAAAAGGGGGGGAGTGTATGCGTCTTATGGAGCGAATACTCCCAAAAAGCGTGGGAGATCGCTCTGCGGGACGCCAGGAACGCTCCAATTCGGCCTCTAGGCTGATCCTTCGGCTTTGGAGCGTCCCGCGGAGCGATTTCCATGCACCCGAAGGATCAGCATGGAGGCTGAACTGAAGCATTCCCAGCACCCTGTGGGTGCGCAGAAATCGCCCTGCGGGGTGCTGGGAACACTCCAGTTTGGCCTCCAGGCCAGTCTCCAGACCTTGGATCACCCTGTGGAATGCCTCTGGGCGCCCTGCGTCTTATGGTTCGGTGCGCCTTATGGTACAAAAAATACGGTATTTATAATATTTGTTGTTTGATGTCACATTAAACTATAGCTTATAACTTAATATGTGCAAACTCAACTTGGTTGAATGGTTTATTTGGTATCCTATTGATTGATTGAATGATTGTTTGGATTTATATACCGCCCTTCTCCCAAAAGACTCAGGGCGGTGTACAGATTTCCTATGATTAAATAAACTATTGTGTTTTAACATTTTATTTGTACCCTGCCCAGAGTCTCTTTATGAGGGAGATGAGTGGCTTCTATATCTGACTGACAGATAGACAGACAAAAAGCATTAAGCTAGAAACTGGGAGACCATGAGTTCTAGTCCTGCCTTCAGCACAAAGCCAGCTAGGTAATTCTGGGCCAGTCTCTCTCATCCAGCATTAGGACAGAGGCAATGGCCAGCCACTTCCAAGATCTTATCAAGAAAACAGTAGGGAGGTGCAAAGTTGAGGGGAGAGGGAAGTGGAAAGAAGGGAAGGAAAACAAATGCATGCAAATTAGAACTTGCTCCATTGGGAATTCTGAGGCTTGAATGTGACAAGATCACAAGCCAGTGGTTAGAATGCAGTATGGAAAGCTAACTCTGCATTCCCACTGCCAGCAGATCGATCCTGACCGGGTTAAGGTTGACTCAACCTTCCATTCTTCTGAGGTTGGTAAAATGAGGACACAAATTGTTGGGGGGAGGGCAATATGCTGACTTTGCAAACCACTTAGGGAGGGCCATAAAGCACCATGAAGCAGTATATACAGTATATTGTTTGAGAATCCTGGATTAGATGCTAGAATGCAGGATCTCGTCTGTTTTTTGCCTTAATAACTGTATAAAAACTCCATTAAGGATGCGAGGCTCTAATAATCTGCCAAATCAAACATCAGGGTATATCTCAGAGCTTTTCTTTTCTTGTCACTACCTTGGACAGTTTTTAATGCTATGCAAGTGTAACTGGTTTATCTTTTTGTTAAGGTATTTAGCTGACCTCTGTGGCATAGGAACAACTGCTGTTGGAGCTGGAGGAGGTACCAGTGCTTCCTTTCCAACTGTGAGTAGAGAGTTGGAGTAGAGAGTAGAGTTGGAGATCTCTGTGATAAGACTACTGCCTTAGCCACTACACCACCAGCTCTCACTTTACCGGCTTGGTCCAGGGAGTATTAGACTGTTATGAGATGAGACACCTGATTTACTCTGATTACAGGGACGGAGCACCCAGTTCTGTATTTGCCCTTCAGACAGGCAGATATCAATTATCAGGTATCACACCCCATAAGAGTCTAATACACCTTGGACCAATCAGCCAAAGCGAGAGCTGGTGGTGTAGTGGCTACGGCAGCAGTCTAGCAAGTAAATCAGCCAAGGTTCCAATCCCAGTCTGGTATCCCAGCTGGGGTTAGGGTCACTGATGACAGCCAATAAGCTAGAAATGGCCATTCAAGTCTCCCTCCTTCTTCCAGTGAATCTATTTAACATACATCACTTGCAACTGCCTGCAATGGCCCCAGTCTGGGCTCCAGGGCAAATGTAGAACTGGATTCTTCACCCCTGTAATCAGGGTAAACCAGGTGTCACACCTCATAAGAGTTTAAGTCTAAATGCTATCGCTATTGACCTCCTTCGAGACACACACCGCATCTAAATCCAAGTTTCTTTTCATTCAGCAATCTAAACTAAAGCGTCCCTGAGAGATCATTGCTTCAGCCCATAATCAGCTTCCAGCCTTTGGATTCAGAGACCAGGTCAGGGGATCGGCTTTGTTGGCTGAGGAATTCTGGGAGTTGAAGTCCACCAGTCATAAAGTCCACAAGGTTGGAGACCCCTACTCCAGAGGACAAAAAGGCCCGGCTGAGAAAAGGAACCTATACAGGCGCTGGAAGGGATCTCGGAGATCATCGAGCCCATCCCCAGTCCGCCCGTGTCCCTGCCATTCACGAAACCCACGGAGCCCAGCGCCCCCGCCCCACTCTACCTGGAGAACGGGGTGAGCCCGGCGCCCTTGAGCTGGATCTCCCAGCGCTCCCCCCGCGGGTTCAGCACCTCCCCCAGGTACATGGCCGCGCCGTCGCCCAGCTGGCCCGCAAAGCTGCCGAACTGGTGGCCGCAGTAGCAGTGGGCGGCCGCCTCGGCCCCCGGCAGCAGCCGGTTCCCGCTGAAGTAGAGCGCCGCCTCCTCTTCCTCCGCCGCCGTCCGCGGCTCCCCCAGGCCCAGCAGAGCCAGCGCCGGCGCGGAGAAGGCCACCGGCCGCGGGGACCGCACGGGCGTGGGCCGCACCCGGGAGAAGCAGGCGCCCGACACCGCCCGCGGAACGTCCTCCTCGCTCGGATCCAGCGGCAGCGCCCGCAGCGCCCGGTTGTCGAACCGCAAAGCGCTCAGCCACCGCGGCGCCGCGTCCGAGGCGGCCGCCTCCATGCTGACCGGGGCGCTCGAACTCGTGGCGGCCGCCAACCGGCCGGGCAACGACCCCAGGCGACCGAAGCAGCGACGTTTACAGCGCAGAGCGGCGGCCATCCATCGCTTCTTCGCCGTCGTCTTTTTGCCGTCTCGGCCACCGTCTGCCAGATCGCCTTGTCATGCAGCCCTTCACCCCGCCCGCAGTTTCCTCAGGCCGTCTATCCAAATTGGCTCACCGGGACACGCCTCCGGCGTTCATCCTATCACGGCTCAGAGACAGTGGACCAATCTGAGGACGAGATGTGTGGAGAGGAGCAACAGAGGGAAGGGAAGGGAAGCTATTTGTTTATTGGACAAGTCCAAGTGTGTCTGGACGCACAAGAAATTTGTCTCCGGTGTACATGCTCAATACTTACATACAGGCTCCAATTGAAAAGCTGTGGTTACAATCATAAGGCTAGAGTTGACAACAATGATTACAATCAAAGGATACATTCATTATCATAAAAGTACATTCATCATGTCACGTATTAGGTGCATTCATAATCATAAAGTCTATTCATCGCGCCATGTTATAAAGTACAATCGTCATGTCACAAAACATTTCATCCTGTCACATATCAAAACAATTGTGACAAAACATGGGAATGGAAATGGCAATAGGAATAAAGAGAGTTGGAAGGGACCTTGGAGGTCTCCTAGTCCAGTGGTCGCCAACCTTTTGGACCTCAGGGACCACCAAATTCATAATTTTAAATCTCAAGGACCACTAATATGAATTTTTAAAAAAGATATACACATTTGTAAAATAATGATCAGAGAACTTCTGTTTTATTAATATAAAAGGTACCTATTTAATATAACAAAATTAAAAAAGCTTATTTAATTATAAGAAAATCCTAAATGCTTAATCATAACAAAATCTTTAAAGATTGTTTAATTGTAGTAAAATGATTAAAGTTAGTTTAATTATTACAAAATAATTGAAGCTTATGTAAGTATTACACATTTTAGTGTGATATGTCTTCCTGCTTAAGACAGACAGACAGACAGACAGACACATACACATACACATACACAGAGAAAGACACACACACACACAGAATGATAGGGGGAAAGGGAGAGAGGAGGAAGAGAGAGAGAGAGCGACACGGAGAGTGGTGGGGAGGCTAAAATGGAAGGTGAGAAAAGGCTTGGGAGGTGGCTATTTCAAATGGGCTGGACAGTGGAAGCCTAGAAAACATCCAAGATCCTCTCCAGAAAGAGAGAGACAGAGAGACAGACACACACAGAGAGAGAAAGAAACACACACACAGACACACACACAGAATGAGAGAGAGGGGTGGATGGAGGGAGAGGAGGTGGATGGAGGAAGAAAGAGAAAGACAGAGTGATAGAATTTCCTTAGCTGTTTGGAGCCAATTCGGAGTGAACATGCAGAGCGTGCGAGCCTCGCCTTTGCCTGGAGCCTGCTGTTACTGTACTTCCAATCAGGAGAAAGGAAACAAACGTCCAATCTCAACCCTCTACCCACCCTAAATTTAAATATGGCAATAAATCTTAAATAACTCACATAAAACTTAATATTTTAAAAAATCCTTTCTTAGTGAGTGATAGCAAGGCAAAGGTGTGTAGGAAATTTCATATTCCTAGCTTCAATAGTTTGAGAGACCTGGTGATGTGTCAGTGAGTGAGTGAGTCATTTTGGCTTTTATATTTTTAGATACTTATACCATATTCAAAACTCGGCACTTTTAAAACCGTCTGTGAGTATTTCAAAACCTTTTAAAAGTGCTACATTAATACCAATTCCATTACTGCAGCATTTTTCATGCCATAAAAGGGTTTGTTTGATTTTGGCATAGTATGCTGTATGTATGTATGTATGTATGTATGTATGTATGTATGTATGTATGTATGTATTTATTTATTTATTTATTTATTTATTTATTTATTATTTGTATTTATATGCTGTCCCTCTCCATGGACTGTATATAACTCAGACAATTTGATTTCTTCAGTTAATCAGGCTTAATAAAAATATGTGGTAACAGAATAAAACTTTAACAAAAAGCAGCTGATAAAAATGTGATCAGTGCAAATAAAGTGTGGCTGCTGTGATCAGAGAAAGTGGGAATTTTCACTTACAGTTTAATCCAGATTTTCTGTACTTACAGTAGAGTTACAGGAGCTGTATTGTTTAGGTATGCAGTAATCATACCAATTTTACTTATCAGCAAAGATGACTCAGAAGAAATAAGATAATTGCTTATTGTGTTTAGTAGATATAAATAATACATGTTTTATTATTATTGATCAAGTTTGTATAGCCATTGAGCCATCTAGAACAGGGGTCTCTTTAAGACTTGTGGACTTCAACTCCCAGAAGAGACTTCTGAGCAAGGCTGGCTGGAGAATTCTGGGAGTTGAAATCCACAAGCCTTAAAGGGACCAAGATTGGAGACCTCTGATCTAGGGGAAGCAATGGTTCAGTGGTTAAAGATGCTGAGTTTGACAGCTGGAAAGTTGACAGCTCGAATTCAAGATCAGTGCACTGCACGACAGGGTGAACTCCCATCCTTGCCCCTCACTCCTGCCCATGTAGCAGTTCGAAAGCATGCACATGCGAGTAAATAAGTAGATACCACTTTGATGTGAAGCTAACAGCATTTCATGTGCCTTGGCATATAGTCATGCTGGCCACATGATCACAGAAATGTCTGCAGGTAATGCTGGCTCTCTCAGCTAAGAAATGGAAATGAGCATTGTCCCCTAGAACAGGGGTTTTCAAACTGTGGTCCAGGGACCCCTTGGGGTCCATGGTCAAGTTGTCAGGCGGTCCGCAGACAAGTCAAGAAAAAATTAGAAAAAGTAATATACATGAATTGTCAATTGGTAATTTGTTGAATTTGGGGGAATGGGGTCTGCTATGTAGCAACTACATGTTTTGGGGTCTGCAGCTTGAAAAAGTTTGAAAATCTCTGCCCTAGAGTCGGAGGAGGGGATTGAGGGGGATTGGTGGTGGTGTCTTGTGTTGTTTTGGGCCCGGTGTTGGTTTTCGTGGCTGGGACTCGTTTGTTGGTGAGGGCTAGTTTCCAGATGTCCGGAAGACGGGAGGTATCGTCCCGTTTGTTCTTGTTGTGGGGATGTTTCTCTATTTCGATGGCTTCCCTGATTATTTTCTTGTTGAAGTGTTCAGTGTTGGAGATTAATTTGGTTCCCTCAAAATTAATTTCATGTCCTGCGACTTTGAAGTGTTGGGAGATGGAGAAGGTATTTTCTTCCTTTCTGACTGCGTTCTTATGTTCTGCGATGCATGCATCTAGTCTCCTGTTGGTTTGTCCAATATGAACAGCATGAATAAACGGGGCGATACCTCCCGCCTTCCAGACATCTGGAAACTAGCCCTCACCAACAAACGAGTCCCAGTCAGGAAAACCAACACCGGACCCAAAACAACACAAGACACCACCACCAATCCCCGTCACCTGACCCAAACACTACCCCACCCTATAAACGAATGACAGCCACCATCCAGAAACCATACCATGGCTGCACCACCAGCTGTCACACACTCAACCCCAAAGTCAAACAAACTGACATACGCCAAGAACACAAACACAGATCCAGACCTCAAACTCAAAGCCAAATCAAAACCCGGAACGCTACATCACAGCCACCCACTCAGGACATAACATCACAAAACTCAGAAAATCACACCACTAGAACTCAAAAAGTTACAACACAACAAAATACTCAGGAGATCACAGCACAAGACCCAGGACTTCACATTAAAAGAACTCACAAGGTCACCTTCAAACAACCCATTACCCAAGTCGTTAAAACACAAGAGACTAATGGAAAAGCAATCACCACACAAACGACCCAGGACATTACAACACAAAAACCCATTATACCAACATCAACTCCAACAACCAATCAAGAAATAACAACCCAGCCAACCAGCCAAGCACACCAAACCTCCCACCAGTATTTACAGATAAAAGGCAACTCCGATCACACTTTGCTCAGACTAGCAAGAAGCCAAAAGCCTCAGCCTGAAGATGGCAAGTGAGACCTTGCTGAAACGTTGCTAAGATATTTTCAATCTTACACAGGAGAAGACCCAAACACACCTAGACCTACATACCTATACCCGTGAAAATCTACAAACGCACATACACACACACACACAAACACACATATATGCCAAATACCACTTTCACTGACTGACTCGTCACAAGATCTCTAAAACTATACAAGATACAAATATGAAATTACATACCTTCGTCTTGCCATCTAGGCACTCACTAAGAAAGGATTTTTTAAAATATTAATTTTTGCGCACATGCAGACTTTCTTCAGAGTGTCCAGCTGAGCAGCGGAGTTTCTCTCTGCCTCTGAAGCGACTGCGCACATGCCAAAAAGGAAGTAGAAGTCTGAGGGAGAGATGGGGTGGGGAGAAAGAGAGAGGAGAAATGGGAGGGCAGGAGGAAAGAAAGAAAAGAACAGGAGAGAAGGAAGAGAGAGAAAGAGAGAGATGGAAGTAAGGAGGAAGGATCGCAGAGCGGAAAAAGAAAATAGTAAGAGACTTTGAAAGGGGAGAGACACAGAAGGGGAGAGAGAGAGAGCGAAAGAAGAGGAGGAGAACAGCGAGGGTTGGGTTTTTTGAGAAGGGAACAAAAAGCAATTAGCGATCAGAGGGAGAGAAGAACAAAGTGGGAAAGAAGAAGGAGGGTGACAGCACAATGAGGGAAGAAGTGAGAAGAGAGAGATAGATGAGGAGATAGGAGGATCTATGCTACAGGGGAGATAGGAGAGGCACCAGAGCTGATCCAGAGTGAGCTAAATTTAATTACCGTAGCGGAGCATGGGTATCAGAAGCTAGTTATTACATAAGGTTCATATGTAGTTACACAGAAACCAGTCTTCTTTGTTTTCTTTCTTTTTTAGTTTACATATTTATAATTATCTCCAAAATATAAATCCAAATTTAAATGTAGTACATAATTTTGCTGTATCCCTTGAGCCACCATTCCGCAACTATATTTGCTATCTCCGTTTGGTAGACTTCAAAGATTCAGCAGGAAAAAAAGATTTGAGAGTTAAATCAAGAATTTCCAGCAACCTATCCTTAATATGCTTTATTTTTAGGTTTCATCTTGTGAAAAATGTCGTTGTGAAGCCAATAGTGAAGTAGTGTGCACCGTGTCTGCTTGTCCTCAGACTGATTGTGTGGACCCTGTATATGAACCAGATCAGTGTTGCCCTATCTGCAAAAATGGTAGGTAACAGATGCAAATTTATGTGCTAAAGCCCCCTTCTAATGGAACCCCAACTCCATTGTTACATGCTGTCATTAGCTGAATAATTACATTCCAGTAGCATAAAACTGAGCAAATGTAACATAACTGAAATATGCCGTAAAATGTCTAAAGAAAGACATGAAATATGCCATATTTTGAGGTAAAATGTCTAAAGAAAGAACTGCTCCAGAATAACATAGGGAAACTAAAGATGGAAAAAGAAAAAGAAACAGTGGAGTAGAACATGCCTGCCTAGAACAAAAAACATACATTTTGTTACATGTCTGACTTGCTGATTTTTAATTCATGCATTATGTTTAAATGAAGTATCTAATAGTAGATTATTGATTTAATAGATTGTTTTAAGTATATATCACATATCTTTCTGGTTTAAATGTTCAACTGTGTTGAATACAAAACCTGGACATGCTATCTGTGATAGTTTATACAGTTCATTTAAATTTTCCTGTCATATTCTTATTATCTTCCAATAGATTCAATCTTATTTTATCTATTTTATTTTCAGCACAGTTAATCTGTATTTCAGAATAACTAAGATTTTTGATTACAGGCAGTCCTCAACTTACAATCATACTGAGCCCAAAATTTCCATTGCCAAGCAGGACAGTTGTTAAGTGAATTTTGTCCCATACAATCTTTTGTGAATCACTGCAGTTGTTAAATTAGCAACATGGCTGTTGAGTGAATCTGGCTTCCCTGTTGACTTTGCTTGTCAGAAGGTCACAAAAGGTGATCAAGTGTCCCTGGGGCGCCGCAACTCTCACAAATACATGCCAGTTGCCAAGCACCCAAATTTTGATCAGATTTTTCCCCCATTCTAAAGACTTTTCAAGGCTTTAAGAAACACCTTTTTTAAAACCTATAGGAAGTCATTGTCCAGGCTTATCATTTGTATTTTTATTTTAACTGCCATATCTGTATTATAATCCCTTTTTCATTTTTCAATATTTCATCTTTATGTTCTATATTTCCAGCATCAGATAAGGTTTTTTTCAGTGTAGTGGTATGTTGGTGTGACCTTGCAAGACAGAGAAATAGATGCTGCTTAGGAAATGATTAGATAAGAGAGGGCATAGCTCACAGCTGCCCAATGGGCAAAGAAGCAAACTTAGAATGGAATCTCCTTAATTTCTCAGGCTATAAAAGAGACAACAGATTTGTACTATCAGACTTGAAAGATTCTATTACTGTATCCTTAAAAGTAGAATTTGCTCATCTGGTTATGTTTCCCTACCTGGGAAACATTCAGCTGTTTATCCTGAAGATTCTCTAAAATATTCTTTTTGCACATCAGTCATTTTTAAAAATATCTTTTGGGCATAGTCTATTCATAGAAGCAGAGAACATTGGTGACATTGCAGCTGCTATTTCCTGTCCCCATTCTTCATATATCTCCTGGAGCATTTCATCTGTCATATCGTTTCTGTCATTTTGTCGCAATGCTAACCAAAAGCAAAAGCAAGCCTGTCTCTTATCAGCTTTTATTAGTAAATATCCTGAATCTGCAAACATGGAGTGAGGAAAGCTAAGACTCAAAATGAACTAAGGCTTGCGACAAGTCAAAAATAACAAACAAACAAAAAAGCTTCTTTCAACATGTAAAAAAGAAGGGAAAAGCCAAAGAAATGATTGGTCCATTAATGGGAGAAAGTGGCAAGAAAGTGACAAGGAACAGGGAGAAGGCAAAACGGTTGAATTCGTTTTTTGCATCTGTCTTTATACAAAAGGAAAAAAACAGTCCAACCTATCAAAAACAGTACCATAAAAAACAGATTATGAATACAAGTTAAAATAGGCAAGAAAATGAGCACCTATCCACTCTAGACAAGTTCAAATCAACAGGACAAGATGAATTACACCCCAATGTTCTGAAGGAGCTGGCAGATGTGATCTCAAAACCACTGAACTATATCTTTCAACGGGGTTGCCACTAAAATTTTATTTTTCATTTCCCTGACTGTCTGACTTTCCCTGACCAACATTTGTCAATATTCCTGACCATCATTCAAATATAACCACAAGTTTATAAAATGAATAGTGTGTTACATTAATGAAAGGCTTAATAAAATGTTCCACTCTACACAGGCCTCAACTGCAAAAATATTTGTCAAAGTAAGAGATTTAATGCCTGCTTCTTTCAACATTAACTGCAGCAACATCTGTTTTGCAATGCACCAAAAATTACACCAAGATACAGACTTCAGGTAAACTCTGAATGCTAACAAATGATGTAACATTTTCGTTATTGTTTTAAAGGTACAGTAAACATTGTATAAATATTCTATCTGAAATGGTTTGTAATAATCAAGTTAGAAATTAGAATGCAAGTAATCTGTTTTTAAAGAATGAAGGTTTAGAATATAAAACTATCACATATATATTGTGTTTCCCCGAAAATAAGACCTACTTACATTTTTGCCTCTCGGAGGAATATATTATTT
>JANHFO010006829.1:0-11711 GCA_032468095.1 Pareas carinatus | reverse complement strand
GAGCCCCATGTAGAGAGCATTACAGTAGTCCAGGCGGGCAGTGACGAGGGCTTGAGTGACTGTGCGCATAGCGTCCCGATCTAGAAAGGGGCGCAACTGGCAGACCTGGTTAAAGGCCCCCCCTGGTGAAGCAATAAACAATCCCAATAGCAATAATTTACAATTAAAAGATGAAGAAGAAGGGAGCAGGATGCACACAAGTGGGGGGGGGGACATCCTTCCTATCTTGAAATTGCACTTTCCTTCTACTTCACTCAAAATTTTCTGCATCATGCTGGAGAATTTCTGCCAAGAGAAAATGAAAAGCACAGATGGCAACTTTTTCTCCTGTTAGCTTTGATGTTTGGGGCTTGTAGCTCTGAGCAAGGTGTGTTGAGGGTTGAAGACTCTGTCTCCTATCATGCCTAATTAAATCATATATGACAGGGCTGTCTCTGATTATGACAGAGGATCAATGCCTCCCAGAAGGGAGGAGACATGTCCCATTTTGCCCAAAGGAGCTAGTTTGAATGCTTAATTTTTTTTAGCAAACCCTGCTTTGACCTGAGTGATAATTATGAACTATATTAAATATTCAACCTTGGGAAAAGGTGAATAAGACGGTGGTGGTCTTACATCATGCCAAATAATTATGTTTCACTATTTTACTAATTATTTCAAAGCATCTTGGTTAGGTTTTCTTCTGGACATGGTGCTAGTGTGCTATGGACATCTTGGTGAATTGCACATGCCAAAGGATAAATAGGGGAAATGCAATGCAACTCTGCTTATTCTTCTGGTGGATTTCAACGCCATTGATTTTCTGAATGATTTAATGAAATTAGAGCAATGTTTTGCTGGGGTTCTTATTCTTTCTGTCAAATCAACACTGGAAGAGTAGGCCAGTGGTCTGTAAAGGTTTCCACTAATTATTGATGTTCACATCTTTATAAAAGTACTGGAAGAGTTTATTTGGACCAGGGGGGTGATGATAGTCAACCCTTCTGTCTTTATCACACAATTCCAACTTGGTATCCTTGCATGTTTATCAAGAGGTTGGATGAGGGACAACGTCAAATCTAGATGGATCTATTGGTCAACAGAATATCAGGAACTGATATTCAGCTGCTTTCTATGGTGTTGTACCGATCCTGAAATAGAACATTTACAATTGTGGCATGCTCCTTGTTATAAACTTGCAGATCATAGCTGTGGTAAGTAATATGTTTGGAAAATAATGACTACTGTACCAGCTGTCATTCTTCACTGACTTGATTGCCCCTAACTTGATTACATCCCTCCTTCACTGCTGAAGCTCACTTTAAGTGGGGCTCCCTGGAACGTGTTCAAAAGTTGAAAGTAGTGAAAAGGTTATATAGCTTTTCCAACACTTACAATAGTTGTGTTGAACTGAAATTTTCTTCTGCACATATACTATTCTCATTTATTTTAATGGGGGGAAATGGCATTCAATACTGCCCTTCAAAGGAGAGGAAAGAAAGGAAAGGTGAAGTCTTCGGGGATTTAAATACAATGTGTAATTACAAAATGACTAAAAGGTATATGAGAATATTCTTTTATGTTTTTTATGGTACAGCTATCTGCAGTCATTCTGGCTTCCCATATATTGCAATGGTACATGGGAATGGCCTTGGGAGACAGGGGGAAGAGTCACCTCCAGAGCAACAGTTAGATAAGAGGCAGCTTAGCCCACAGAGGGAATGTGAGCATGGTAAATGTCTCAGAAAAGAATCTCCCTAGTTTCTTGGTCTACAAAGGAGACAGGGGTGAACTGTATTTTCACATTTGCAAGATGTAGTCAATGTAACATTACAATAAAGGAGAGCCAGAACTTCTGGGTATCCTTCTTGCTTGGACTACTTCACAAGGCTGACACTATTGCTTCACTTCTAAAATAATGTCTAAGTCTGAAAAACAGGTAGCTGGAAGTAATGGGAAAATATGTCCTAGCAGTAGTAGTAAAACCTTCTACTATCCTGCAGTAGGAAAGGTAGCTCAGAGACATCACGCAAAGAAATCAGAAGGACGTTCTAAAACGTCTTGAGAATGAGGTAGATAAAAATAAAAGCAGCAATGGAAAAAGACTTCAGATAATTGGAAAACAGATTTTGATACAGTAATAATAGGAATGTCATAGGTATCATTGTAAGAATGCTAAATGGGCTAGTTCCCAGGGGAAAGAAGATGCATTGTGGCCTATTCAGAACCAGGGTTTGTGACAGAAAAAGCTCAAGTGAGGCAAATCTTGAGCCCAGATTTTTCTTCTCTTAGATCCTTATTTTTTTAATGAGCAAGTGCACCTCCTTTTCCAGTTAACTCATTTATACCTGTCAACTCCTCTTTTTTAAAATAGGGTGGTACAAATTTATAAAGTCAGGAAAGGGGACATCTGCCAGGTCTCCTGTTTAACAGAATAACAGGCTAACCAAGTTGGAAGAGACCATGGAGGTCTTCTAGTCCACGAGCCTGCTCAAACAAGAGACCCTATACTGTTTTAAGACAAATGCTTATCCAATCTCTTCTTTAAAACCTCCAGACTTGGAGCATTCACAGTTTCTGGAGGCAAAACGTTCCACTGACTAATTGTTCTAGTTGTCAGGATATTTCTCCTTAGTTCTAGGTTGCTTCTCTTCTTGATTAATTTCCATCCATTGCTTCTTACCCTGCCTTCAGGTGCTTTGGAGAATAGTTTGATTCCCTCTTCTTTGTGGCAGTTCCTTAGATATTGGAATATTGCTATCATGTCACCCCTAGTCCTTCTTTTCATTAAACTAGTCATACTCAATTCCAAGAACTTTTCTTCATATGTTTTAGCCTCCAGTCCTCTAGCGTCCGCGTTTTCAAATAACATCTAATTAGATACATATTTTCAGTCAATTTGTTATTTGTCAATTATGCTGAGATAATGCAAACACCAAACAGAATAAACTTATGAAAATCAAAAAGTTAACTGGAGTAAGTTTTGCTGATCCACCATTACCATTCCCTCTCACATCCTATCCCAGATCTTATTTCCCTATCTGCATCTCAGTGTAAACACTTCTGGCTTTCATGTTATAAAGCCAAAATCTCCTTTTCGACTTTCACAGAGAGCGTTCCCGTTGCTCTTAGCAGACAAGTTGCCTGAAAGAATGCAAGCTCATTACACAGAGGACTTAATTATGTTACAAATTGCTGTTTATAGTTAATTCATTCACTTTCATTTCACCTTGTGTGCATTTTGCCCAATCCAGAGACTGAATAGAAGTGGCTGAGATCTCATGATCCATGGATTTGACTACCCTGTTTCCCCGAAAGTAAGACATCCTCCGAAATTAAGACCTACTTACAGTTTTGCCTCTCACTGAAATATAAAGCATCCTCCGAAAATAAGACCTCCCCGATAATAAGGCCTCGGACTTCCAGTTCTGGGCGGCCTCGGTGGAAAAATACAACATTCCCTGAAAATAAGACCTAGCGCATCTTTGGGTGCAAAAATTAATATAAGACAGTGTCTTATTTTTGGGGAAACACGGTAGGGAGGAGGATTGGTACTTCAATAATGGTCATATTCAAACACTTTGAATTGGAAGACAGGAATCCATGATCATATGCATTAATAAAATGACATATAGCATTTAAAGATGACCTGCTAACCTATAAAAGTTTTATAGGACATTGGTTGCTTAAGCCTCTCTCTCATACAGATACACAGAGAAATACTTTTACACAGATTCCTCTAAAATTAGCCTAGTTTGCAAAGGGTTTGGGAAACATAAAAGACCAAATCTAGTGGCAGTATTCCTCAATGGTGGTCCCTTACAGTTTTTTTTTAATCCCTTGCTAGCAGTATTGATCACATCTTACTTTCCATATTGCATCAGCCTTTGATTTATTGTTATGTGACCTGCTGTAATGTCAAAGCAGAAGGCCATTGCTCTCCCAAGGGGTTTGGTAACATATTTTGACTTCTCCTTCATATTAAGAAAAGTCTAGAAGTTTACAACTCATTCTGAGCTAACCTACTTGGTTTTATTTTTTATTATCATTCTTGCTTACTGAATAAAGAAGAAGGGTGAGGAATCTTCCGATAACTTTAAAGCTTTTCCCACTGTGAAAGCTTCAGACTTTTGATTTCCATCCCAAAGTCATATGACAGTCACTCAAGGTCAGGTCTTGCAGTCTCCTGATGATAGCAGGTCCAGGAAGTCATAGGCCTGGCTTTGATAAGTTTTTGAGGTTGCTGCTGTTTGTTTGAAGCTTCTGCACAGAACCTAGCACTAGGTACTGGAGAAATTGGCTGCCCTTGGAGAATCTCAGAATCAGAATTTATTGGCCAAGTGTGTCTGGACACACAAGGGATTTGTCTCCGGTGTACATGCTCTATACCTACCTACCTACAATAGACAAACTGTAATTACTCTATACCTACACACATACAACAAACAAACTGTGATTACAATCTGTTATGGAACTCCTGGCAACTTTCAAGAGATTTGGGTATCACGTTGTTTGGTATGTATGCTTTTTATGTCAAGCTTTTAATTCTGTTTGCTTGAGCTAATAATAAAGCCTAAAATCCCTTTATTTACTGAAGTGTTCATTATCCCAGGATCTAAAAGAACCAATTGCCTCAACTCTTGATCACTGAGGCAAAACACTTGCTCCAGAGCAGTTGATTTTGGCCATCCTGGATCTGGTCTGGTTTTGATTGATGTCTTCTCTGTGATCTGCTGCATGGCAATTCTTACCTTTGGTAGCTGGTATTCGAATCTGATTTGGTGGTTTCTTTGCTTTTCACACTGCTCGGATGTGTATGCTTTTCCTAGGGTTCAAATTCCATTCATCTATTTTTCCTTATTTTGCATTAATGGCAAACAGTGTTTTCCAAACGAAAGTCTTGTTCTGAACTCGGTACAGATTCCTTGCTTGGATTTTGAAAAACGTCCCTTATTTTTCCTGATACTTTTCATTCTTCAAAGTTCTGCTAATTTCATCTTTTTTTTATTACTCCGTCTATTTAGACTGTTCTCCCCAAACAGCTGCATAACAATGAACGTCGAACTTCATTCCAATTCCCCGCAAGCCCTATCTTTTTAAGAAATTCACTACATTCCCTACTGCATCTAAGTTTCAAATATAGTTCCCTGAGATAATTCTATGTTTGCCCTGCCTCCGCATCGCTTTCCTTCCTGTGTTTTCTTGTTTGTAGGTTTTTAGGTGAGATCCTTTACACAGGAAACTGCCCCTTTATAAGTTGCATGTTGGAATGGCAGCCCTTCATTTTTAACCGCCTTAAATTATATTAGTTGAGATGACTCAAAGTGCAAATCTAATGAGCTGCTCCATATAAGGGTTGCCTAGCAACCAAAATGAAACCAAGATTTGTGGTTTCTAACCTTTGCTTCCATGAAGAATAGTGTGGTGAGAATGGTTTTGATACAAACAGACAGACATGGACACACACAAACACACAAACTCAGACACACAGACACATTTGCTCTCTTGACCTGCTTTGCAGATTTCAATTTTGAAGCCTGTTCTGCTGCTATAGAATCCTTCCTCCTGTTTTTCTTCAGAATCACATATGAGAAGGCACAGAAAAATATTTTGAATCAATATATACTCTAATAATTGCAAGTTAACATTCTGGATTTGGTCACCTTATTCAACAAACCCTACTAAGACCTGTGCAAAGCAAGCAGAATACAACCTGATAAGGACGTTAGGCACTCATACCTTAACGTTTCACAATTTACTTTGAGAAGACTCTATGTTACTCAAATAGAGGTCCATGGAAGACACGTTTGCTGAAGGAGACATTAGAAGTGAAGCTATAGAGTCACTTCACTTTAGCACTGTTGAAAGGAACTGGTCCACATTCCTTCACAAAGTAGCTTTGAGAAGAAATCCCACCCCTATGAAAGTCCTAACCCAAACTTAAAGGCAGAGGTGACTCTAAGTTTGACTCATGTGACTTTGTTCATGCAGGGTTTGGGTTTTTTTTTAGCAGCAATACAGAAATATCTGCTAGAGCCTTCATCTGGGAATTTTTTATCACTTTATATTTAGTTTTCATCCCTAAAATTCCCAATAGCCCCATATTGATGTACTTAACTAGAGTTAGATTCAGAGATCAGCTTAGATTAGCTAGGTGTTGTCACACAGTGATAATTGATTGGTTGGAGAGTACAGGTTCCTACACGAGGCAATCTGTGTTATGATTGGTTGCACAGTGTAAAGGGGAAGTTTCTCTTTCCCATGACTTTTTCTTCTGTGTGCTCTGTATGTTCTGTGATTTTACTCGATGGTTTACCTCATGATGCAGTGATGTGCCTGTCTATCCTATCTGCTGCAAATTTAGATATTAGAATAATTAGAATAGAATAATTTTATTTATACCCCGCCCTTCTCCCAAAGGACTCAGGGTGGCTCACAGGCAAACATAAAAGCACAGTACAACACAAACAATAAAAACATATTAAAAACATTCAATAAAACCTGATTAAAAAATGGGGGAACAATAAAATGATTTCCATCTAATAATAAAATTGGCTAAAATATGTTTAAAACCGATCTAAACCTCACATTAATGCAGGAAGACTAGGGCGTGGCTATGACAGACCAGCCTGCAGGAATAAATATATTTATTTATAAAAAAACCTACAAGTTCATGTCAGTGTCTCTGACTTCATTTGGACACCTGCTGCACAATTCATAGATCCAACGTAAATCCCACTGAAATTTCTACAGATCTTAATTTACAGACAAATTTGTGCACAAGCCACGGAGACTCAAACATACCATCTGGAAAAATGGATCTGAAAACTTTTGTTTATTTCAGTTCATACTCATTCTTTCTACTAAAGGCAACTAATCAATAAGGAAGCAAAAGAGAGGGAGCGAAAGAGAGAACATTTATCATCCTCTCTTTCCCTGCAGAGAAAATATAAGATTATGGCCCATTTTCTAGGATAGTCTGTAGAGAAGGAGTTAATTATCCAATCGAATTTGATTGATATTCATTCATTGAACATGTACCTCATCACAAGTGGTGCTGAAGAATTAGCTAAATCATTGAAAGGAATAATTTTCAACACTCACAGGGGAAAAAAATGACATGACTATTGGATCTCCTCAATATTGGTGTCTTGTAATCACATTTATCTTAGCACATCAAAGAGTCCCAAGGTATAAAACAGGAATATTAGTTTGCAATATAATATTTTAGGTATCTGAAGGACATTGTTTCAACCTATATATTACTAGCATGTTGCTACAGTTGTGACACATTCACTAGAACTCAGCTGTAATAAACAGTGGTTCATTTTTATGATCAGAGGACTCTGTATCACATTGCCATTGTCAAGACCTGGTTTATGTCAAAGTCTATGTAAGACTTTAATTAGAATTTATACTGGAAAATTTGTTCATTTTGAAAGAGGTTAGAACAACATACAAGGTTGACAAAATGATAACATGAATTTGAAAGACATTCTGCCAATCCAGTGCCAAGATACAGTCTTCTTATTTTCTTTTTTTCACAAGTAGTTTTCTAGAATATTATTACAAATGCAAGAAACTGAAATCAAAGAGTGTAAAAAGTGACCTTCTAAAGTGGAACACTACAG
Organism: Pareas carinatus; assembly: GCA_032468095.1. Classification (NCBI taxonomy): domain Eukaryota; kingdom Metazoa; phylum Chordata; class Lepidosauria; order Squamata; family Pareidae; genus Pareas; species Pareas carinatus. The sequence goes on along the minus strand of JANHFO010006829.1, from coordinate 4,101 downwards.
AGCACCCTCATAGGTGACAATTAAGAAGGGTTATTATTTTTAAAATGTATAAACCATAATTTGGCATATAAGGTCATGAGAAAATGTAAAACCATAAAATAATTAAAAATTCACTCTATTCCAACAGTACAACAAATCTGCTTTTCTAAATCCAGCTGTGACATGGATTGAAATGATTTCGAGTAATCAATAACATCCAAACCCTACCTGGAATTCAGAAGATACAGTTCACTCCACCACCTCATCCTAATCCTTTTCCCACTGCAGCATCTGCAGATAAAATAACTGAAGATGAAACTGATTTAAGAAAACAACAACATTCGAACTTTCAATTCTTTCTTTTGTTTACTCACAAGGATAACAATGTTTTGTGTGGAATATGCTAATCACCACCCCTAAATTTCTAATTCCCCTCCTCCTTTATCCTTCCTGGATCTATAATATGAGAAATGAAAAAGCAATTTCACTTTTTCCCCCTCTCCTTATCTTTGGGCCTAAAAGGGAATGTGACAGAGATCCAGTCAACTTAAATGACTAATATAAAACAAAGCAAAGCAAAAACAGGGGAGTCAGTTTGGTCTATTGGTTAAGGCACTAGACTAGAAACCAGGAGGCTATGAGTTCTATTCCCACCTTATGCATGAATGCCAGCTGTATCATTGGTCGCCAACCTTTTGGACTTCAGGGACCACTACATTCATTTTTGTCCTTGCTTGAGAGAGAGAGAATGACAGAGACAGAGTGATAGAGAGACAGAAAAAGCGAGAGACGGAGAGAGAATGAGAGACAGACACAGGAACCACACAACTGTACAAAAAAATGCAAATAATCTCCAGATTTTCCTGCAGACCACCAAAATTTCCTCACGGCCCACAGCTTGGCCCCTACTGAGCTGGATGACTTTGGGCCAGTCACTCTCTATACTCCAACTCATCTCACAGATGTATTGTTGTTGTGGACAAAATAGGAGAAGGAAAGAGTACTAGGCATGTTTGCCATCTTGAGTTATTTACAAAAAATAATAAAGGCAGGATAAAAACCAAATAAACTTTGAACGGTTGAACAGCTTGTGAAAAAAAGAACAAGCAAAATAGATATGCCATGGTCCAGAAGAGAAACATATCTGAACATAAATTCACTGCTCCATTGGGTCAAAGGGAATTTTATCCATTTCTCATGATCTCATGGTCAATCCAAGAAATATTGCAAATGACATGCCATTTCTGAAGAAATTTTTATATAGCAGTGAGCACAGGGCATTTTTACTGGGAAAGGAACAAAATTCTGAAAGGCCCTGTTATTCCATGCATCTTCAACACTACACTGAATTTCTAAGAAAGGACAAACAGTAACTTGATTTAATTCAGCTTGCTACAGCTGTACTGGGAACAGAACGCCTAAATCCTCTCTCATTACAATTCATGTAATGAACCAATGTAAATTATTTTACATTGGTAATCTGGAAAGCTATAAGCATCTACCTTCTATACCTTTTTTTCAGCAGCTTATTTTTAATGAAGGGTTTATCATATTCTCCCATTAGTATAGGACTGAACTCTTGTGTTATTTTAATTGATGTTTCTATCTGCTTTTTTGCATTGTTTGCCTTACAGCTTTTTACAGATTTAATTTTTTTTTAATGTCCATCACTTTCAAACATTCCAGAGCTGATCTGAATTTTTATGTTGCACTCTTAAAGCTGCAATCTGCATCCTTGATGAAAGAAACATTTGACAAGCAGCTAGAGATCCTGGAAGGGGAAATCAAAAGGAAGACTGCATTTTATTCAAGCCCTAGACATTAATCACAGCTTAGATAAAGCTGGACTCAAGTCCCTAAAGTTGTCAGAAAGCAACTCAAAAACTCCAGGTATCTTAATTCCCACTGTGTATACCAAAACATTGTTCATGAAATTTGATTAAATCAGAAAGTTAAGGAAAATGCACCTAAAGGCACTGGAAACAGTGAACATCAAACAATCCTGGGTATGTACTGAGAGCCAGTTTGTGGAAATGGGGAAAGCACATAGTACGCTAACTGAAGTTTGCATAATTTCTGCTCTAGTGAATTATGCTGTTCTGCTATGAATGCATTGCTTCAGCATGAATGGAATTTAATAATATTGGGGAAACTCTAACTCCCAGAATTCCTCTCATCATCAGTCCAATAGGTTTCAAAGGTATCAGGTTAAGGGTGGTGGACAGAGATATGAAGAGAGGGCCTCCCCTGACTTGCATGGTAAGAATGCTGCAAAATGAAGTCTCAGGGATGCCATTGGAAATAAAGGAAACAAACATCACAATATGAAAGGGCAATCTGTTTATATTACGTTGCTTGCTAAGAAGCAGAAATTTTTAAAAGTAGAGATTTATTTTATAAATAAATAATAAGGCTATGCATCAGATTTGTCAAAGTCTGGATTCCAAAGGAAAGTTGGAATACAGGTAGTTTTTGCTTAATGACCATTTGAAGTTACAATGGACTTATTAAGTTGTATTGTCCCCTAGGATCACATGACCACATTTGGGGCATTTGACAATTGGCTCATATTTATAACTGGATGTAACATCCTGTGGTCATGTGGTTTATGATGTATTTGTTGTTTTTCAGCAGAAAATGGCAAAATATCCCTATTGAATAGGCTGGATTCACTAAACAAAACAGTTTGCTTAGCAATTGTAGTGACCTTTTTTACAACTATCGTACAATTGGTCATACAACTGAGTCACGTTACATAGTGACCCCCTTCATGACCATGGCAATTTCAGGCCCAACTGTGGTCATAAACCAAGGACTACTTGGATATATTTATTTACTAGAATTAGATGAAAGAATCTACACCTTTTCAGTTGTGTGTCTTTACAAAGTTCTAGTTCTAATGTTCTAGTGTCAGGCACAAGAACCCAGCAGCCAAGACTAAGTTCAACAATACAATGTTTTTATTCCATTTCACCTATACACAAAAATATGAACTACTAACGGTCAAGTCAAATTGGTGCCCAATAAGAAAAGGCATGAAAGAAATTGATTGAGCTGGCAAGCATCTATTTGTTTGGTCACTAGAAGCTGCGTGTGACTTGATAGTATTTATTTATTTTATTTATTTTATTTATTTTTATTTATTTTATTGGATTTCTATACCGCCCTTCTCCCCGAAGGGACCCAGGGCGGTGAACAGCCATAAAAACAACATAAAATAACATTAACAGACCATCTTCTTCTTTATTTTCTCCTTTTAAAAGTTTTTTATTATTATCTGTGTAATTAAAAAAAGATATTTCCAGCAAAACATACTTACGGGTGTGCATCCTGTTCATCCACAATCTTCTTGCTTACAAAGAGTGCACTTTTTTAAATGTAAAAAAATGTTATGGTTGCTTTAAGAGCCCTAACAGCTGGTTTACCGTATATGGAAGTAGACCATGATGAGTCATGGCAATTACCAAAACCAGGATCCTGTTTGCTATAAAGCAGGAAGTCAGAGAGCATTTCTCTCTCTCCATTGATGCTCTTACGTTCCAGAGTTGCTGTTTAGATACCTGATTATCCTGGTTAATTTATGCTCTATTGAATGTTTGGCTGTGTATGACGATTGGACTGTTAACTGATTTTGAAGATTAGACTGTGCCTATATCCTGTATATAAAGACCTTTTATACCCTTTATATTCTGTGTGTGTGCGCGACACTGAGTTCATCGCTTCAATCTTGCACACAGCCTTCTGTATTTGCACTGTCCTTGCAACCAAGGAAGCACTGTTTATACCTAACAAAAAGCATCAGTAACATTATATTTTCCACTATAATAACAAAGTCACATTATCTACTTAAATTTCCATTGAAAAAGTTCTGAATATCTTATTCATCATATTAAACATCATGTTTCTTCCAATTTCCCCTTATATTATAACTAGCTGCCGATACTTGTGCTCCGCTATGGGGATTACCAAGAAAATTGAATTGGGTAAGAAAATAGAAGAATGCAATTGAGGCATTGGCCAGATTTCCCCCCCGCCCCAATCCCCATTTTGCAATTTTTGGGCCTGCTGCTCCTGCCCTGCACTCACCTGCCCTGCTGTTCCTCCTCCCCCATTTGGAGATTA
>JANHFO010006827.1:0-21346 GCA_032468095.1 Pareas carinatus | reverse complement strand
CAGCGTTTCCCCCTCCCCACCGACCTTCCGAGCCTCCCTGTCCTGTTCTGGCCTAATGATCGGCCCTGTATACCCCTCAACTTCCTTGTGAATCCTCCCTTCCCAACCGACCCCCCCCCCGACCCCTTAAAACCTTGATTAAAAATTTGTTTAAAAACCCCCCTCAGTAATAATGATTGAACTTGAATGATTGTTGTTTGACCTGGGTTATGTTATGACTTCTTTCATGTTGTTTTTATCTTGCTAGTTTATGTTTACTGTTTTTAACTGTATATTAGCCACCCAGAATTGTAACTTCTATATTGGGTAGTCAAATAAATCAATAGAATAAATATCTATTTTCTGTTATATTAAAATAGCAATTTGATAACAATTTATGGAGATTGGATGGTTTTCATAGAACACATAACTTTCCATTCATTCACAACAATCCAAACCATTAACAGGGTTTCTCTAATTTGATCTGGTAGAATGAAATAAATGAAAACTTGCTTTAAATTTGAATCCTATTATATATTATTGGGGAAGAAAGAATGAATAACAACAACAACAACAACAACAACAACAACAAAAGACACAGTTCTGTTCTGTCCTTGCTAAATCAACAGACAAAAATCATCTTTTAAAATGAATTTGCTGAAATGTTTTGCCTGCCAACTTCTAATGAAAAAATGTTTCAATGATAGAAGGTAGTAATTAGAGTCCAATATACAGTTGTAGCATCAAAACAATAGGCTTAGAAAATTTATTTTGATTCCTAAAACACACATGCCTATTACTAGCTCAAAAGTCATATCTTCATGCAAGAATTACTGTAATTACTTTAAGTGGAAAAATCTGAATAAGTGCAATGGGCCTTTCCTAGCATAGCTTTTCTACAATTCTCTAAGTGTAAATGTTCTTTAATGATCCCCTGTAGCATTATAGTTTGATTTATACCTTGTGTTGCTGCTCTAGTGTATGCCTAAGGCAATAACAAAATTTAAAAACAAAGGTCAAATATAAAAAGTTTACAAAATGCATTGTAAATTATCAGGAAATATTTAATTCAACCAGCAATTCAAGTCTCTTTCAAAATGTATATTTGCAGGTTTCCTAAATATAAAGAGAGTTATTATCAACTCTTGTGAGCACTTTCTCATGTCTCTATGAATGATTAATTAGTATTTATATCTTTTCTTCAGATCCCATAAACATGCATGCCACCCAATGTCTTGTAACTCTCATTAGATTTCTGCCTCTAGGTTCTCACATGGAAGTTTATTCTCCAAATGTCAAATAATATTGCATTCCATGGTCTTTAAGTCCTACATATTTCATATACAAATGGATCAATAGAGAAAATGCAAATATATGAACAAAGATTACATATACTTTTATTATTTTTATCATTTCTCGGAAAGAATATTGCTATAATTGGTAACCGTCTGATTTGGATAAAGACCACTGTCTAAAACTGCAGTAAACTGGTCTTTAATGCCCTAATCCAAAAATAGTAGTTCGTAGTTGCAGAAACAGATTGAGATATACCTAGTCAACATTGTCCAAGATAGTTTTACTTAGCTTTTGCTAATGGTAAGGAGTGGGAAGAAGAGATTTGGAAAAAAACAACAAAGGAATAAAGTGTAGAGATATAGTTATGTATTTTCAAATATTACTGAAGTTTTTGATGGAGAAATTTTGGAAGTGGATATATCAGATAAAGGTAATGTCAATTGATTTAATTAACAGAGTTCTCTGTTCCATAAACTTTCTAAGGTACTTTTCAATAAAGTAGCATTCTGATTTGTTTCTTGAATTTGAATTGTTATTCAGTACCTTTTTATTCTCCTCCTTGGATCATTGCTTTGACCTGGTGAAGGGACTTCTGCAACTCAGTGATACTATGAGAGATGCCGTGCAGGGCCACCCAAGAAGAACAGGTCATAGTTGAGAGTTCCGACAAAAGTGATCCACTGGAGAAGGAAATGGCAACCCACTCCAGTATCCCTACCAAGAAAACTCCATGGACAGTTTTAAAAGAAAAACATATGATTCTGGAAGATGAGCCTCTCAGGTCGTAAGACATCCAACATGTTATTGAGGAAGAGCAGAGGGCAATTACAAGTAGCCCCAGCAAGAGTGAAGCAGCTGGGCCAAAGCGGAAAGGACACCCAGCTGTGGATGTGGCTGGTGGCAAAAGTAAAGTCCGATGCTGCAAGGAGCAACTCTGCATAGGAACGTGGAACGTGAGAACCGTGAATCAGGGCAAGCTAGATGTGGTCAAACAGGAGATGACTAGACTGAACATCAACATACTGGGAATCAGCAAGTTAAAGTGGGCTGGAATGGGTGAATTCAACTCAGATGACCACCAAATCTACTACTGTTGGCAAGAAACCCTTCGAAGAAATTTAATAGCCTTCATAGTTAATAAAAGAGTGGGAAAAGCAGTACTGGGGTGCAATCTCACAAATGACAGAATAATCTCAATCCAAATCCAAGGCAAACCATTCAACATCACAATAATTCAAGTCTATGCCACAACCACTGCTGCCAAAGAGGCTGAAACAGAGCAGTTCTATGAAGACTTACAGCATCTCCTGGAAATAACTTCCCCAAAAAGATGTCCTTCACATTACAGGGAATTTGAATGCTAAAGTGGGAAGTCAAGCAAGAACTGGAATAACAGACAAGTTTGGCTTTGGAGAACAAAACGAAGCAGGGCGAAAACTAATAGAGTTCTGCCAAGAGAACATACTGGCAAATGTCCTTTTCCAACAGCCCAAGAGGTGGTCAATACCGAAACAAGATTGACTACATACTCTGCAGCCAAAGATGGAGAAGTTCTATATATTTAGTAAAAATAAGACCTGGAGCTGACTGTCGCTCAGATCATGAACTTCTTACAAACTTCAGGCTCAAATTGAAGAAAGTAGGGAAAATCACTAGGCCACTCAGCTAGGACATTCCCTACGAATATACAATGGGGGGTAACAAATTGATTTCAGGAACTGGACCTGGTAGACAAAATGCCTGAAGAGCTTTGGGCAGAGGTTTGCAACATCATACAGGAGGCAGCAGCTAAAACCATTCCAAAGTAAAAGAAAAGCAGAAATGCTAAGTGGCTGTCTGATGAGGCCTTAGAAATAGCCAAGAAAAGAAGGGAAGCAAAAGGGAAGGGAGAAAGAGAAAAATACACCCAACTGAATGTTGAATTCCAAAGAAAAGCAAGGAGAGATAAAGAGACCGTCCTAAATGAACCATGTAAAGAAATAGAGAGAAAAAATAGAATGGGAAGAACTAGAGATCTCTTCAGGAAAATCAGTGAGATCAAGGGATCATTCCAGCCAAAGATGGGCATGATAAAATACAAAAATGGCAGGGACTTAACAGAAGCAGAGAAGATTAAGAAGAAGTGCCAGGGATACAGAAAAGAACTATACAAAAAGGACCTGAAGGTCCCTGATATCTACAATGGTTTGAACACTGACCTTGAGCCAGATATTCTGGAATGCAAAGTCAAGTAGGCCTTATAAAGCATTACTAACAACAAAGCTAACAGAGGTGATGGTATTCCAGCCAGCTATAGAAAAACTTAAAAGATGATGCTGTTAAAGTGCTGCATTCTGTATGCCAACAAATCTGGAAAACCAAACAATGGCCACAGGATTGGAAAAAGTCAGTTTACATTCTAATCCCAAAGAAGGGCAATGCCAAAGAATGCTCATACTACCACACAATTGCATTTATCTCACATACTATCCAGATTATGTTCAAAATCCTATAGTCTAGTCTTCAACAGTATATGAACCAAGAACTACCAGAAGTACAAACTGGTTTGCTAACATTCGCTGGATTATGGAAAAGCAAGAGAATTCCAGAAAATGTCTACTTCTAATTCATTGACTATGCTAAAAGCCTTTGACAGTGTGGGTCACAACAAACTATAGCAAGTTCACAAAGGGATGGGACTACTAGACCACCTTTTCCCACTCCTGAGGAATCTGTATGCAAGCCAAGAAGCAACAGTTAGAACTGGGCATGGAACAACTGACTGGTTCAGAATACGGAAAGGAGTACAGCAAGGCTACATACTGTCACCATGCGTATTCAACTTATTTGCAGAGCACATCATGCAAAATGCTGGGCTGGAAGAATCACAATCCAGAATTAAGATTGCTGGGAGAAATATCAACAACCTCAGATGGAGATGATGCCACCCTAATGGCAGAAAGGAAAAAGCTGCTAAAGAGTCTCTTGATGAGGGTGAAAGAAGAGAGGTCAAAAGTTGGATTGAAGCTCAACATTAAAAAAAACTTAGATCATGGCATCCTGCCCCATCCATCCATGGCAAATAGAAGTGGAAGAAATGGAAGCAGTGACAGACTTCATTTTCTTGGGTTTCAAAATTACTACAGATTGTGTCTGTAGCCAGGAAATTAAAAGACGCTTGTTCTTCGGGAGGAAAGTTATGGCTAACCTAGACTGCATATCAAAAAGCAAAGACATCATTTTGTCAACAAAGACCCATATAGTAAAAGCCATGGTTTTCCCAGTTGCAATGTATGGCTGTGAAAGTTGGACTATAAGGAAGGCTGAACATCGAAGAATCCATGCCTTTGAGTTTTGGTGAGGTAGAAGACTCTTGAGAGTCCCTTGGAGTGCAAGGTGGCCAAATCAGTCAGTCCTGGAAGAAATCTACCCTGACTGTTCATTAGAAGGACAAATGATGAAGCTGAGACTCAGATGTTTTGGCCACCCAATGAGAATGGAGATTAGAAAAGGCTGTTGTGTTGGGAAAGATGGGAGGCCAAAGGAGAAGGGTATTCAGAGAATCAGATGGCTGGATGGTATCACTGATGCAACAGACATGAATTTGGGAAGGCTGTGAGGGACAGAGAGGCCTGGCGGGCTATGGTCCATGAAGACATGACTTAGTGACTGAACAGCAACACCTTTTCATTTTGCTCAATAAGAGTGGTGGCTGTGTATTGTGAAGCAAATGCTCAAAAATCACTATTAGTGGAGTACCAATTACAGTATAGCAACATGTCTTTCCAAGGACCTTATCAAGGGGAATCATGGATGACTCCTATTTTGCTTTTAGAAATGCCTTCCTCTATCTAGAAATTCTCCAGGTTGGCTCATTTATAATTCTCCAGTTTGACTCTTTTCATCTACTGTAGAGGAAAAGTACTACACTACTGTAGACATACTGTATTTTGATACCCTTTAATTCCTTTCCCTTCTGAGAGACAGGGATGTTATTTGTATTATTTATACTATAATCATGAATATATATAATGGGATTTCTTTGAGTCCAGGACTTTTCCAGGAAAGTAGATCTTGGCGGTGAAGGGGTTGATGCCTCACAATGTTCATTACAAGATTCCTCCTGAAATAGATTCTCTATATCATTAAATCAAAACTCCTATAAAATGCTGTTTTATTAAATAAAAAGTCTATTGTTCTGCTTTATATTTATTACACTCTTTCCAGAAGCTGAGACCAAAGATATGCACAATAAAATCAGATTGCAGAACCACATTCCAGGTTTTGTGAAACATTTCAGAAAATATTGCTTCAGTGGGAAGAAGTACGAGATATGTTCTAAAAGTATCAAACCTTCATTTTCCCCATGTAAATAAATGCACATGTGTGAATTTTTTTCCCACCCACAGAAAGCATTTGTCATTGGAAGTTGGCCTATGAGTGAGGAAGTGTAGTATGTGCCCGTCAGATTTGGCAGCTTCATTATGATAATGCACCTATCCATTCTTCACATCAGATTCAGATTTTCTTGGCCAAACACAGCATTTTTGTGGTTCATCAGTCTTCCTGACATGCCTCTGTGTGGTTTTTGCCTATCCCCAATTGAAATGTCACTGAAAAGGACCCAATTTGAATCAAGAGAAGACATTCAGAACATGATGACCCAACTGAGCACCATTCCAAAAGATGCATTCCAGAAGTGTTTCCAACAATGGCAGGACCACTGGAAGAAGTGTGTGCATTACCAAAGGGACTAGTTTGAAGGATGTTAGAACCATATGGATCTGGGGTTCGTAAGGATGTGGCAGAGGCAGGTTCATTCCGATGTCTTTATTAGTTAGAGTGGTTACTCAGGAAGAAAAAATGGCTGTAGGCAGGCTGCCTCCTTCTATGTGGTTTCAAGTGAGCAGTCTGCCAATCAGCTACAGGGACATTCCTCCCGGAACCTCTCAGCTGTGGTGGAGCTCTCTGATTCCCTCAGATAAGTCTTGCGCATAGTTTCTGCCTTCGGTCCCTGGGGAAGAGGAACCCTACTATTAATATGGTTGGGGGTATCGATTGGGGGTGTTTCTGGTGTGGCTGGGAGGTGGCTCCTTAACTGGTCAAACTTCTGGATCCTCTTCATTTGGCAGCAGGCATCAGCTGAGGGCGTCTGCATGGCCCGGTTCAATGCCCAGTCTGTGCACCAAGGTATAGCCATATGCTGCCAAGAATATTATTCAATGCATTAGGTGGAGGGGAGAGTGCTTGGGGCATCAGGTGGTCCCTGGCTATCAAGCCTAACAGCGGCTTATGGTCTGTCACTAATTCAAAGTGCCTGCCGAACAGGCACTCATTGAATTGTTTGATCCCTGCCACCAATGCTAGTGCCTCATGGTCCAATTGGCTGCAATTTCTTTCTCCTTTTGATAATGTTCTTGAATAAAAAAGCAATGGATGCTTCATCACCACTGGGTAACCTGTGGCTGAGGACTGCCTTGTGATATATGAAATTAACTAGTTTATTCCTGAATGATTACATTACTAGACTTGACATTAGGTACTCCATGTTTGTCCTCTGTATAACCTGAACCAGCTAAAACCTGGCATAATTTGTATTGTTCTGAAAGCAATGTCTGACCAAACTGAATGCTAACCAATGTAGATCCAGGATACAGTGATTGTGTCCCAAAACAACTGCTTGAATCACTGCTTATATAAGGTTGTTATGTTGTTCTTAAAAACATGTTTATCAGGAAAAAAAGGTAGTATATAAGCCAGAATGTCAATGTGACCCATGGTGGTTAGGTCCTCAGAATTCCAAGAACCACATTAGGAACTAATTGAATGGACCGGACTGTTTGCACAATAATTTCACAACTATTGGTCAGATTTGGAATGTCCTGGAGTGGACAATAATCTAAGATATCCTAGACCGTTGTAACTGCCAAGAGTGTGAACTCTGCCAAGAAGGCAGAATAGAGTAGCCAGAATGTGACAGCAGTAGGAGGGTTAGACCAAAGGGGTTGAATTATTTGTACAAGTGTATATAAAAACTGGAATCAAAGTGATAAGGATTGCTTCCTTGCGAATCAACAAGGTTGGTTTTGTTGGCAAGGAGCCCATTTGCAAATGGATAAAGCTACTAGAAATTGTTCGCTTGTCAGTTATTTCCAGACTACTTGGGGTTAAATTTTATACCTCACATGAGGAATAACCAAACTCCAACCTGCATATTAATTTCAGAACCACAGCTTAAATTGGCATGAATATAAATGTGAGTGAAACTTTCTTCTACTATCTTATTATGAATAACTAATTGAAGCTAGCTTCTGAAATGCAATACTTCTCAATACACATTACTTTCCCTTGGTTGACTGATGAATTGATTGACTGATTATGTACCACTGAATCAATGTCAACCCAGAACGACTACATAGATTTTCTCCAAAACAAAATCCCCCCGATCATGTATGATTTAACTGTAACTATATAGTCAATCAGATTATTTTAGCTATGAAGAATTGTGATTCTGGTTAACTCCTCCCCCCCTAGTAGTCGGTGAAGTTCCGGTACCATCCGCTCGTCTTGGTTCGGATGCGCTACGACCTCCAGGTTCTAGTGGGAGGTTGTGCGACAGGGGTTGCCCACCTGTTCCTTGGCCTTCGCTCTGCCACTCCACATGGCCCTGGTCTCTCTCCATCGGCGGCGGCTGGGGGCGGTTGGCTTGGTCTGTGGCTGGTGTCTACTCCCGAGGGGGCGGGTCACTCCCTATCGTCATTGACAAATGGGGGTTGTCTCGCCTCCGTGTGATCCCAGCCCAGCCCCAGCTGAGGAAATCCCGCCACAGCTCAGCATTTGTCCTCGGTCCACAGGGGTCGTCCTTCCACTCCTAGTCTGAATCGGCGCTTCTCGAGTTGGACCCCAGTTCCGGGAATGCCAGGACTCAGCTTCTCTCGTTAGGAGGCCAGAACTCGGCTCCGTCGTCCTGGCACCCAGATTGACACTGGTGCCGGAGCCGATCGACATGTCACCTTACCAGTCAGTCTCTTAGTCGGATCTGGTATAGGACCAGTCCCTGGATCTGGACCACAGTCGCCGGCCCCCAGGGCTGTTCCCCATCGTAGTTCCTGGCCCACACTATGTCATCATAGCGATACGCCCTCAGGGCTCTGTGGCGCAACCTCTCAGGCCCTGGATCACGATCAGGTGCAGCCTGTCCATAACTATAGTGAGCAGCTTTCCCCACCTCACTTCTGCCCGGCTTCATCCCGTGGCCACACATGGAGTTGTATGTTGGTTCAACAGGAAGTCTGCTACATTCCTGTGCCAGTCCCCTCTCTCCAGTTTTTTTTAAAAATCTTTTGTTATGCGGAACATGGTTTCTACCCATTGGAATGGGGGGAATGTTATGTGGCGAATGAGGTGCTCCACCATGAACCTTCAGAATTCTTGCCCTGTGAACTGTGGCTTTTTATCCAACATGCCAACGTTGGATAGTTCATGGGTGGTGAACATCGCTCTCAGCTCCCAGATCATTCTCGCCGCCATCACGTTGGGAATGGGCACTGCTTCTAGCCACCTGGAGTAGCTGTCGGCTGCAAGAAAAAACATCTGGCCGTGAAAAGGGCCTACGCAATCTATATGCATGCGGGACCAGGGGCGTTTTGCAGGTTCCCATCTATGGGGTTTCGCTCTAGGGGAATCAGGCTTGTACTGTTGGTAACAAATGCACAATTGAACTTGGGCTTCAATGTCCCTGCTGATGCCAGACCATCACACGTGGCTCGCCAGTGCCTTCGAGCGGAAAATTCCGGAGTATCCTGTGTGCAATCCCTTGAGTACCTATGACAGCAGGCACTCAGGCACGACTACTCTGCTCTTCGACAGGAGGCAGCCCTTGAGAGCCGAGAGTTTGACCTTCCTGTTGACGAACCCTTGGAACTCAGGCATACAGTCACTGTCCAGGTGCCCTGCTTGCACCTCCGTGAGAACGCAGCTGAGGGTTGGACCCATGGCTGGTTTTTTGGCCACATTCCCTGCATGCAGGCATCTTTGGGGAAGTTCCTGGATAGACAGGATTCTATGGGCTGGTGCTAGGTCCAGGTCTATTCTGGGTAGTGGTAACTGGCTGAGGATGTCTGCATGGCCCATTTCCTGTCTGGGTTGGTGAATTAGGGTGAAGTTATAGGTCAACAGGAATATGGACCAGCAGAGCATTCATTGGGAGATTATTTATTTGCTTTTGGGTCATGAATAACCCTAACAACATTTTCTGGTCTGTATAGACCACGAACCCCCTCCTGTATACATAGTCATGGAATTTGCAAATTCCCGCGACTATTGCTAACACCTCTTTATCAATTTGACCATAATTCTTTTCTGCTGAGGACAGTGTTCGTAAGTGGTACGCAATGGGCGCTTGCCGCCCTTCCGCATCCTCATGGCTGAGCAGCACTCCAATGCCATAGGGAGATGTGTCACATGCTGTGCAGTGAGGTGGACGAGGACCACATCTGAAGTCAGGAGTTCTTTGGCTGCTGCAAATCTTCACTTATGGTCCTTAGTCCATGCCCACGTGGCTGTATTATCTAACAGCCGGTGGAGCGGTTCTGCTACCGTTGCCTTCTGCGGTAGGAAGGCATGATAGAAGTTGAGGAGGCCCAGGAATGGCTATAGTTCCTCTTTCAATTTTGGGATGGGGGCTTGCCTAATGGCTTCCAATTTGTTGTCGGGCCAGGTGTATCCCGGCCGTGTTGATGCAAAATCCCAGCAACTCTGTCATTACTACTATTTTGCAACTTTCCCTTTTTTAGTTTAAAGCCCGCCTGGCAGAACCTCTGGAGTACTGCTCTGAGCCTCTCAGCCAGGAAGTCTTTGGAATCTCCAGTGATGAACACATCATCGAAATAGCAATAAAAATACTCCCGATATGCCCTTGAGGGTGTGCTCCATCACCCCTTGGAATATTCCAGGTGCTACACTGACCCTGAACTGTAGCTTATTGACCCTGAACGCTCCCTAGTGAGTCACGATTGTTTGCGCTTCTGCCGTTGCTGCGTCGATGGTCAATTGCTTGTATGCCTGAGCAAGATCCAGCTTTGCAAAGATCTTTCTCCCACCTAGTGAGGCTAAGATGTGTCTGACTATTGGAACCAGATACGCGTACTGCCATAGTGCCTTGTTAATTGTGCACTTATAATCGGCACATATGTGTATTTCTTCATTTGCTTTAAGTGGGGTGACGATCAGGGTTTCTCCCACAGGCTCCCATTTACAAGTTCAAGGATCCCTTGTTGCAGGAGCTTGTCGAGCTCTGTTTCTATCTTTGGCTTCAGGGTGAATGGCATTTGCCTTGGTTTGAGCCGTATTGACGCCACCTAGGGATCGAATTGGAATGTAATGAGTTTCCCCTTGTATTCCCTGTGGCTATCGTTGAACACGTCATTGAATTGCAAGCATACCAACGATAGCTCGCTTTCGGTCACGTGGTTGATCGTCCTCACCTCAATCCCGAGGACCTCAAAACAGTCTAACTCTACAAGGCTAGTTTGGCTTCCCTTGATTACCATGACCAGCAGTGATCCCTTGAACCGCTTGTATCACACCAGATTGTGGCTTCTCCGCAAACCCCTACCCTGACATTTTGGAAGTCCCTTAATATGACATCCGATGGCCGTAATGTGGTCCTCCTGCCCCCGACCTCACAAACATGTTTGAATGTGCGGGTGGAGATGATAGACAGCACGGAGCCTATATCTAGCTCCATCCTACATGGGACCCCCTGCAGCTTGACCCTCAGCCACAACTTCCCCTTTAATGGCTTAGGTGCCTCTTCCCTGCTCTTTGGGTGGGCGGACGGGCACTGGCTGATTTGGCATGACCCCAGGGTCCCTGTTCTCCAGCTCACCTTAACTGTCATGATGGCTGCCTTGCATCCTCTGCACACAGCGACAATATGACCTCGTTTGCCGCAGACTTGACAGTCAGCCACAAGGAAACAGCAGTTAGCTTTGGTGTGGTGTCCCCCGCACCCGGGCATTTTTCCGCTCGGGGGCCTGAGCCGTGGTCTAGCTCCTTGGATCCGGTCGATCTCCTCAATCTCCACCTCATCTTCCTCTTTTCCACTCACGGTTGCTGTCGCATGGTGGACAGTTACTGCTTGGGGCTCCGCTGATGCCAGTCACACAACCTTCATGACCCCACCAGCTGCCTCGTGTGCCATGTCTTTCCTCAGGGCATCCTTAAAGGAGATGTCCCCCTTGGCGAACAGTTTCTGCTGGACTGTGTGGTCTCGCACATCACAGACCAGGCAGTCCCTCAACTGTTCCTCCAAGTTCTGGAATGCACACAGCCTTGCCGTGTGCAGCAGCACTGCCACGCACATGGAGGCGGACTTTCCGGGTCTCTGGTCTCGCTTCCTGAAGGCATGCCTCCATACGATGACTGACAACATCGGCATGAAGTGCAATTCAAGCCACGTTTTTAGGTCGATGTACGCCACAGGGTCAATGCTTGCTGGGGTGAACAGATTTTTGAACACCGCTGGTCTGCTCATGCACAGCAGGGTGGCCACCATCACGTCATTGTCCCAGATGCGGTTGGCCCGCATATAGCTCTCCAGGTGGGCGCAATATGATCTCCAGCGCTCGGGCTGCACGATGTCAAACTCCTCCATACCGTCGACTTTCACCATTCTCAAGTTAGCCGCCGGGTCAATCGGTGTGATTCCGCTAATTGCAACACTGTAGTCTGTTTGTGCCCTATCCCACCTTAGTCGTCACTGTTATGTACTGTGGGAGGCAGGCAAACAGACACTCATGAGGTTAAAGCAACTCAACCTTTATTAACAGGAACGTGAACCGAGACTACAGTGCACAAGCTCCGCGTCTTATTAAATAGAGCATTCAAAATAGTCAGATCTGGACAGACAGCCAACCGCTTTGTGGAGTGCCTTTTTGCTCACCTCTGATTGGCACCTCCAAGTCCATGTCTTTCAACCAATGGCAGTTTGCAGTTTTTCCCATGCTGCCATCCATGGGACATAACAAGTATTATTAATGATTTATGCCCAGCACAGCTGAGCAAAGATTCCATCAAAGGCACAGAGAGCCTGAGGAAAGCATCAATTATACTTACTTTTACACTCTGCAGCATTGTTCAAATAGACCAACATAGCTTTGAAGTAATCAGTGCACATGCTGCCAAAGGTTATTATCTAACAAGTCCAAGATGAATTTTGTAAATAACTTCTAATTTCTAGAATTTTGGGAGTTTGGTCAAACAGATCAAAAAAGTACAGTAAGAACAAAGAATCCTCCTTTCCCCTCTTTTGACCATGGTTACTTTTACACTTTTATTGTGCAATTGTCATACCTTATTCATGGGACCTAAATCACCCAAAAGTAAGATAAAAACCAGTAGGTAGAAGCTTTAGTGAGAGAACTAAATCTGAAATGAGGAATTTTCTGGCTGTAAGAGCAATTAAGCAATTGAGCATCCTGCCTACTGAAGTGATGCTTGCTTCATGACTGAAAGTTTTCAAGAATTAGACAACTATTTGCCCAAATAATCAGAGGATTCCTGTGCTGGGCAGGGATTTGGATTAAAAGACCTACAAGATCTCCTCTGTGAAACTAAGTTTGTATTGGCTGCCCAGACAATGCTATATAGCTAGAACTCAACTTACAACTGTTCGTTTAGTGACCATTCAAAGTTACAAGAGCACTGAGAAAAGTTGCATGACTACTTTTCAGCACCTCCGTGGTCACATGATCAAAATTCAGGCACTGGGCAACTGATTCATATTTATGAGAGATGCAGTGTCCCTGGACCATGTGATCACCTCTTACGACCTTCTGGCAAGCAAAGTCAATGGATAAGCCGGATGCACTTAACAACTTTGTTACTAAGTTAACAACTGCAATGATTCACTTAACAACTGCGGCAAGAAAGGTCGTTAAATGGACAAAACTCACTTAACAAATGTCTCACTAAACAACAGAAAATTAGGGCTCAATTGTGGTCGTAAGTTGAGGACTACCTGTATTCTATTTATAACCTTTTCATGTTTTTCTATTACTTTATTATCTACAAACAAATCTACTAGTATAAGAACAAAAGAGAGGTAGTCACACATATATCACTTCTCCTTCTCCTGTTACTACTGCATACAAATTTTATTGCTATATTTCTCTTTCTCCCCAAAGGCTAAATATCCATCTCTGTAGCAATGATCTAATTCAGATGTTGTTAATTTAGATGTTCCATTTTAATTGTCATGCTTTCATCATTTATGGTTTTCTTATGAATTTTAAATGTTAGCCATTCATTGTTTGGAAGCCATATAAATGACATAAAATAAAATACAACAAATCTTTTTGAAGATAGGTTGGGTATGTTTTCTGATCTTTAACGGGCCAGAAAAGTACTGCTCTAATAAGCTGCTGAAATTATAATCATAGTAATATACTTAATTATTTGGTTTCTAAGGTTTCTAGGACTGTGTTGCAGACAGAAAAAAAACCTGATCAGTCCAGAGCTATATTTCAAAATGAATAGGGTCTGTGTCTCACTTGGGTCAGCCTTTTCCCTGGGATTGGGGTAAAGGGTTGGGAGGGGTGTTTATATTTCAAACACAGTTTTTGTGTGTTCCCCATCTCAAACAGGGAAGATGTCCATCAATTTTTGGCAAATGTCATAGGAGAAATCTCTAGAGGGCACACAAAAGGAATGTGAAGTCTATGAGGACTCTTGATGTCGCAAGTTTCATTCATCTCTTACAAAAAAAGACACATTAAGCCTACAATAAAACATTGCAGTACAAACTTGTCCCTTACGCATATAATTAACTTTTCACAAAAATCAGCTGATAGGGCAGGGATGGGAAAATTTTGACTATTTAAATAACTCTCTCACACTTAAACAACTAAACTATAAAGAATAATAACCAAAATCAAGCCTCAATACTTGATCATTGCAATCCTTTTTTATTCCTATTGGACTTTTCCAATCCAACAGCCAATTTTCTCATGCAGATACACAGAAGATGCCAACAATAAACTGATGTTTCAAACAGAAGCATAAAGCAAGCCTGGAAAGCACATTCAAAGCACTTAAACAAACTTCCTAAGCACAATTATCCAGCCGCTGCATTTATTTTTCTTATTAGTAAAGTCATCTGCTTTTCTCCATATACAAAAAGTAGAAGGGAAATAACTGAAGAAGTTTCCCCTAAGCCATCAGAGCACAAATGCAAAATGACACACTTTTAAAATACTATTTTTTAAAATTATAAAAACAGTGCAATTTTTTATAATTACTATTTGAAAGGTTTGGGATATCAGCTAATGTGAAGAATAGATAACTTTACAATATAAATGTTCTAGTGTTTCTAAAACTTTAGGTAATATAGTATTAAAATTTCAATCCTTTCAAATAGTTTCTTTCTCCCCCCAAAGGATATTTAGTGAACTGCATCAAGCTTTAGTGACAGACTTTTTTATGCAGTAGTGGAAAGACTGGATGGCAATCTTTTTGCAACTTGGAAGATCTATGATTGATTTTAAATTTCTCTAAAATTCCATCTGTTATTTACAGATAACTTGGCAAAATCTAACTGATCTTCACTGAGAAGGCCTACATGTATTATTTTATACCTTCCCATCACAGATTAAATATACTGCTTCATCACTGAAAACATGTCTTGTTAATGAAGGTATAGAGAAAGAACCTATAAAGGTTAATGTTAAGGGGGAAAAGGTCTCTATTTGGTGTAGGCATTTCTAAAACACTACCATTTTTATTGAATATGTACTAGATTCCGAGGGTTAGAATATCAGCTCTTCTAGAAAGTCCTAGATTCAGAGGGCTGATTTATGCAATGTAGCAAAACATGTGTATAGTATAAGGAACATATCCAACTCAGAGATAGCTTGACATCTTGTTTAGTAGACTTTGATACCCTTATATTTGCACAGAAGGATCGAGCTGGCAACATTTTAAAAATGTATCTGTTTACTTTTTTGCAGAATCATTGAGTTGTTAATATTGGAAGGGCTCCTACAAATCATCTAGAACAACTTCTGATTTGATGTAGGCATCTTGCAAGTGCAACAGCTCTAATAGATAGTTGTCTGCTTTAATACTTTCAGAGAATGAAAAACCAAATGTGCCTCTATGGCATTAGCTTCACTTTTACAGTTTTTAATCTTTATTCTAATATTTAGTTGAAATCTAGCTGGCCAGTTTCAACCATTATCTGTAGCCTTATTTTATACAGTAACAGAAAATGATCTGCTAAATCCTTCACAATCTTCCCTAAACCTTTACCTCAAAACATTAAAAACAGAAGGAATCAGGACATCTCACTAGATCAATGGTCGTTAACCTGTGGGTCGCAGCCCACTGGTGGGCCGGCAGAAGATCTGGGTGGACTTTAGGAGTCTGCTTGGTCGGCAGGAGTGCCTGTAGTTCGGCTAGTGCAGCACCCAAAGATCGACTGATACGATGCCTGGAAGCCCAGAGATCAATCCGCGTGGCTCCGGTAGGCCTGGAGATTGGCCCGCAGGATGCTGGGAGACCTCTGATTCGGTCCATGGGCTGATCTCCAGGCCTCTGGACACCCCACAGATTGCGGGCCGAATTAGAGGCCTCCGGGTGCCATGTGGGTGCCCAGAGTTCGATCTGTGGGGCTCAAAGAGGCCTGGAGATTGGCCCACAAGCTGAATTAGAAGCCTCCCAGCGCCCCGTGGATCGGCCTCCAGGATTCGGGGCACCCCCCGGATCAATCTCTGGGCACCCACACGGCTCCTGGAGACCTCTAATTCGGCCCGTGGGTGCCCAGACATTGATCTGCGGGGCGCCTGGAGGCACACAGATCGACCCGCGCAGCAGTGAGGCCAAGAGCTTGGCTGAGTCGACAAGCAAGTGAGGAGGGAGTGGGGCCAGAACAGTATGTCTGTATGCATGTGTCTGTATGTGTGTGTGTGTGTGTGTCTGGCTGTCTTTCTCTCTGTGTGTGTCTCTTTCTCTCATTCTCTCTCTCTCTCTCTGTCATTCTGTCTCTTTCTGTCTGTCTTTGTCTCTTATTCATGCTCTTTCTTTCTCTCCCTCTTCCTCTTTCTCTCCCTCTCCCTCTTTCTCTCATTCTCTCTTTCGCTCTCATTCTCTCTTTCGCTCTCATTCTCTCTTTCGTTCTCTTGATCTGTTTGTTATAATTTTTGTTATAATTAAGCTTTTTAAATTTTGTTATATTAAATAGGTGCTTTTTCTATCAATAAAATGGAAGTTTTCTGACCATTATTTTACAAATGTACCTTTTAAAAAAAATTCATATTGGTGGGCCTCGGGATTTCAAATTGTGAATTTGGTGGTCTCCAAGGTCAAAAAGGTTGGTGACCATTGCACTAGATAACATTCCAAATCTCCTCAAAATATTTCAAACCCTCAACATTTGCTCCAAATTTTAAAAGGCACTATAATGAACAAGTGAAATAATTATGAAGCTTAAATTCAGAGAACATGCATTATTCAATATTTTTAAGAATCATCTCATAAGAAGTCAATTTAGATACATTTTATTTAGTCTCCTAAGCTCAGATATGCAAATGTCAATTAATAAAATGGATTAAATATGTACCACTTACCTAGAAATAAGTGCTACTTAATTAAATGTAAATTCCTTGTTCTACTGAACACAGCAAAAAACTATGAAAGCTGCTGAATGTTTTGTTATTTTAATAGCAAATTACATCTTAATGAATATTTTCTCAGTTGATATTCTACCACTACTTAAATTCCCATAATTCTACTAAGTAACCTTTGACTCTGCTCAATGGGAACTATGACATTCGAGGTCCAGGGCAACCAATAGCAGAAGGTCCTTTTTAATCCACTTGAAATTAAACCTATTATAAAAATCACACCAATTTATTACACATTACTTTCTATGCACAAAGGGTAACCCTTGTAATCCCATCCCTGAAAGAAGCAAAGCTTATATAAGTAAAGATCGTAGGAACACCTTGCCTCTCGAGATGTCCCTAGCATCTAGCTCTTTGGTCTTCTAGAAGATTGAAGACACCATTTAAAAAAAGAAAGGCAATTGCTGTGGAATATTTGGGTGACTGGGAGGCCATATTTATCTCTGATTTGTTGTTAAACCACCAAGTGTTGTCAGTGCTAGGCAATCTAGAAACACTTGCAAAAATAAATACGTAAATAAAAACTAGAATTCCCAAAAAAGATAATGGAGATTTCTTCATAGGTTAGTCTTTTTTCTATTTGAATTAATCTCTTTCTAATCAAAATAAACCAAGTCATTCTCTAAGACCATGTTTATGATGTGCATACTTCAACTACTGGCTGGGGAATTGTGGGAGTTGTAGTCAGCACATCTTAAAGCTGCAGAGATTGGAAAGTACTGCTCTTCAGAGTAGTTATTTTATTTCTTTCTGCGAAGTACCGACAGTGAATAAATGAACCTCCTCGATAAGAAGCTGGAATGCATCGTGGTTTAAAGTGATGTCGGAGCAAACCATCTTATCCACAAATCTGAAGCTTCTGCACCAGTTTCAGATACCAGCCGAGGGAATGCCCATATCGTTATCTTTGAGAAGACACTCCCACTTTTAATGCCAATGTATTTCATATTTTGCAACCAGTTCTAATTCTCCTCCTCCGGGGTTGGCAGCCGGGGAGAGGGACAGCGCGCGTGTAATAAATGCATTCAAAAAATTCACGAGCCACCATCTCCTTGCCAGCTTAAACCATCTTGGAGTCCCGACTTGCAGTCACGAACCGCATTTAGATTAACTGCGGGATACACCTTCCCTCCCAGTCGTTATCTAGGCAAGTCCACCCCGAAAACCGATGCAACCGCGTCCTCCTTCTCCGGGGCTTGTAGGGCAGAGAAAGGGGAGGGATAAGGAAGGGAAGTAGAAAGGAAGAGCAGGGCATCAACCACAGAGAACCAAATTCGACCCGGTGCCAGGGCTGGCATTACCTTGTGCAAGGGTTTATTATCGGCTGCCTTGCTGCCTTGGAAAGAGAGCGAGGCGAGAGAGGCTACGGGCTAGGCGGTACCAGTTGTTACTGCCGAAAAGATGCTGGGTTTGGCTTCTCCTTCCCACCGATAGCAGAGATTCTGGAAGCTGCTGCGACGGCCGCCTCTTCCAGAAATATGCTGCCTCACGCCGGCCAAACTCCGCCCCGCCGCGGCCGCTTCCTTCCCACTTCGCTTGTGGCTCAGACGGCGCTGCCTCCTCCCAAGACCCTACTATTCTAGGTCATAGGAGGCTCAACTAGGGCAGCCCGCAGCAAGTCATAGGTCAGTTGGGAAGGGAGCCACACGGGCGTAGTTTTTGCAGGAAGAAAAGAGCTTTGTTGCTTTAAGAGTTCCAGTTTTAGGGTGCTGCCCCATGTCGGTAAACAGCTTGGATTGTTCTGGAATCTTTTTGATCCATCTTTGTTGTAGATGGTGTTCTTGATACCTCATCTTCCACATCTAACTTTGAAATGTTTTTTTCAATGTATCTTCCCTTTTTCGCAACTTATTTCTGCCAGACATTCTATAGCAATGTGAACAAGCAACAAAAGACCTCTTCAGACCATTAAAAACTTCCAGCCTAACATCATTTTAACTACCATTGACCTCGAAAAGCTGAGAACCGTACAAGTCAATCAGTGCTACCGCCAACAAGCTAGATTGGTAGGCATTACAGATGCTGATTCACTAGCAGGACACCCATTTGATCAGCATAGATCAATAATAGTTGAATTTATTAAAGTATATGAATCTGATATCGTAGATTCCAGGCATCCATACTACATAAAAAGTTTTGTTAAAAATTGCTTGATTGTACTGAATATTGATATGGTTTTAGGTTACCTATGACTTTAAGGTATTTGTAGAGATTGTGCAGGGTAATTTTAGAATTGTATATGGGGTTTAGCAGATGATTTTATTTGTGTGTCTTTAATAATTTAATTTAATAATTTAATTTATATACCACCCTTTTCTGTACAACAAACTCAGGGTGGTTTACAGCCAACAATAAAACAATACAATACAAAAATCTATAGAATTAAAACAAAATTAAAAGCAAATATTATAAAGTGGCAATATTAAAAAACGAATTATTAAAACCAATTTAAAATATAATTCATTAAAAATGGGAATGAAGGAGGAGAGCAGGGCTAGGCAAGACCTGCCTGAACAAAAAGATGTGTCTTAAGGGCACGACTGAAAACATGGAGGTCAGAAATCCTACGGATATCTACGGGGAGATCATTCCAGAGGGTGGGAGCTGTCACAGAGAAGGCTCTCCCCCTGGGGGTCGCCAGCCTGCATTGTCTGGCTGACGGCACTCTGAGGAGACCCTCTCTGTGGGAGGGGATGGGTCGGTGGGAGGTATCATTTGATAGAACGCGGTCCTGCAAGTAACTAGGCCCTATGCCATGGAGCGCTTTAAAGGTGGTTATCAACACCTTGAAACATACCCAATAGACCACCGGCAGCCAGTGCAGCTCACGCAAGAGAGGCGTCACATGGGAGCCCCCCCTTGCTCCTATAATCCCCCGCGCGGCCGTATTCTGGACTACCTGGAGTCTCTGGGCGCGTATCAAGGGAAGCCCCATGTAGAGAGCATTACAATAGTCCAGACGAGAGATAATCAGGGCTTGAGTGACTGTGCATAGGGCGTCCTGATCTAGAAAGGGTTGCAACGGACGGATCAGGCGAACCTGATAAAAACTCCCCCTGGCGACGGCTGCCATGTGATCTTCTAAAGACAGCCGTAAATCCAGGAGGACGCCCAGACTGCGAGCCCTTTCCATGGGGACCAGTATTTTGCCCCCAATAGCCAGCGATGGAGTCAGCTGGCTATATCGAGGCGCCAGAAGTCACAGCCACTCAGTCTTGGAGGGGTTGAGTCTAAGTCTGTTCCTCCCCATCCAGATCCGCACGGCTTCAAAGCACTGGGACATCACTTTGACGGCATCATTGGGATGTCCAGGGGTGGAGATGTACAGCTGAGTATCATCAGCGTACTGATGATACTCCACCCCAAAACCATGGAGGATCTCACTCAGCGGCTTCACATAGATGTTGAACAGGAGGGGTGAGAGGACCAATCCCTGCGGTACCCCACACCTGAGGCGCCGAGGAGTCGACCTCTGCCCTCCCGTCAACACCGTCTCCCACCGGTCAGAGAGGTAGGAGGAGAACCACCGCAAAACGGTGCCTCCCACATCCAAATGTATATGTAATCTCTTAATTGGTTACCATTGTAAGTGGTAGCACCTGGTTCATTTTGGCCTATCTTGAAAAATTAAGCAAGATTAGTTAATACTTTAATGGGAGACACCTCCAACCCACTATGTCTATAGGAAACAAACAAACAAAAAGATAATGGCAGTCCACTTCTTTATTGTTGGTAAGAAAGCTCAAAGGATGCATATCAATGATGCTAACCTTGAATTAAATGTGATATTATTGTTTAACACAGTGGCCCCCAACCTTTTGGGCACCAGAGACCAGTTCCATGGAGTAAAGGCTTTCTGCGGACTGGAGTTTGTGTAGTTTTGCATGCTGCCTGTTGTGTCCAGAGGCCGGCAGCATGGGAAATCCATGGGCAGCCATTGGCCAATTGGGACTATGCTAACACAGCCAATCGGAGGCGAGCGGGAAGCGCTCCCATTGAGGATTGGCTGGCTGTCGGATCTAGGTTGTTTTGAATTGCTTATTTAAACAGAAGCGGAGCATGTGCCAGTTGTCTCGGTTTCCTGTTAATAAACATGTTGCTAGTTCATGCGCTGCGTCCGTGTCTGATTCCCACGCTACACAACACTGCCTGTATCCCTCGAATGGGGCTTGCCTTGTTTGCGCAGCCCAGTTGCTGGCATGCCACAGACTGGTGCCGGTCCATAGGTTGGGGACCCCTGTATAGTATACAGTAAACATATCTGAAATTATCATGCTGATAATTACAACTGCAATTAACCATAAGTGTGCATGCTGGAGTATTTGACGGGGACTGCAAGGCAAAGGACTGCATAGGTTGCTCTGAGTTAGCTGCAAGGCCATCAAACCTTTTTGTTTTCAGTTAGCAAA
>JANHFO010006826.1:244141-259519 GCA_032468095.1 Pareas carinatus | reverse complement strand
GCCCATTCTGCAGACCTCCTGAAGCTCCGCGGGGGCCAAAAAATCGATCCGCGGGTCTGGGGAAAGCTTCTAATGAAGGCCGGAGGCCTCTCTGGAGGCGTCCCCCAGACCCGTGGATCGATTTTTCGGGCCCCGCGGAGTTTCAGGAGGCCACTATACTAAACCCGTAGCGTAGCATGGGTACAAATGGCTAGTCCACTATATTTTCAGAGCATGGTAATTGAACTATTCCAACGTCTTACTCATTTAGGATAGTGTTTCTCAGCTTTGACAAATCTCAATTGTGTGGACCTCAACTCCCAGAATTCCCCAGCCATCAGACTGTTGGCAAGGCTGAGAAACACTGATTTAGGATTGTTGATCTTCCATCATCTCGTCCTTGGCTTGAGTGTGATCTGTATGTTTTTGCACCCTGGCTTCTCTTGAAGTTGTCCATATTTCTGGCAGAATTGATACTTGGGTTATTCCAACTTTTCCCAACTATTAAAAGTCCAGTCACAAAGGTGAGAATGTGAAATGGACTCTGTGGCTCTATAATTCTTTTCAAAAATAAGGCTTCATCTCCAAAGAAACCCCAGCTGGCGCAATGACAGAGTCTGGCATCTTTGTCACTGAAAGCCATTATAACTGCTTTTGCAAACTATCCTGAAGCCTCAAAAAAGACTGAACTGTTAACATATTGGCTCTTGTTTATTTTATGTCTGCAATGCTTAAAAGAGCTTCTGCACTTGGCAAATATTGGATCACAAACTTGTTGAGCTTGGCAATTTCCAGCAGAAGAGAGAGGCATATCGATATCTCAAAGGCTGATAGTTAAGGGTTGAAACTCTTGCAGGCAGGGGACAATCAGCTTCAAGTGCCTACTAATCTCATACTGTGTCCATGTACATTTGAAAGACCCATGTCTCGGGTCTCTCAGGGATACGGATACGGGATATAATTTTATTTATATCCCGCCTTTCTCCTGAAGCACTCAGGCGGCTTACAGGCAATAAAAGAACAATTCAGCATACAAACTAAAAACATGTTAAAAACATTAAATAGCACCTGATTACAAGGGGGAGCAATAAAAATGATTTCCAATAATAAAATAATAAAATTATTAAAATAATCTAACCCCACTTTAGACTTTAAACGAAGGAGGACCCCAGGCGTGGCTATCCCAAGCCAGCCTGCTGGAACAAATGAGTCTTCAGGACACAGTGGAAGGTCCGAAGGTCAGAGATCATTTGTATAGCAGGGGGGAGATCATTCTAGAGGGTGGGTGCAGCCACAGAGAAGGCTCTCCCCCTGGGGGTCGCCAGCCGACATTGTTTGACTGACAGCACCCTGAGGAGGCCCACTCTGTGGGAGCGTGCGGGTCAGCGGGAGGTATCAGTGGGTCGAATGCGGTCCTGCAAATAATTAGGCTCTATGCCATGGAGCGCTTTAAAGGTGGTTACCAACACCTTGAAATGCACCCGAAAGACCACAGGCAGCCAGTGCAGCTTGCGCAGGAGTGGGGTTATGTGAGCACCCCGCTCACTCCAAAAATCCCCCCCGCGAGGACCAGGGCCAAACAGTAACACCAAACAGAAGCAAGCAAGTTTGGAACATGTTTCAAGATTCTAGTCTTCAGTCTTCTGTAATTCATTTTTATTTTCTACCTTAGGTTTATGATAGTGTAGATCTAAAGAAGGAACATCACTAAAGCAGCTGACAAAAGCGTAGGTAGGGATTATTATATATTACTGATTCCTCATGAACTTAACTGGCTGGTCTTAACAAAAACAATTCATGAGAATTCAAACATTTACTCAAGCGGGAAAAGCACTTGAAAATATACCCACAGAAGTAGTTTGTGTAACTTGTCGCATTTCCTTCTTGGTAATCTCAACCAATCCATTTCTCTTTTTTTGTCCACTGTATTAATACAGCCATCTCAGTGTGCTGAAGTCAAGGGTGTCCAGGGCTTGTAATTCACAATTCCACTAGCAGGGCTCTCCCCACTTGGTTAGCATCCCAAAATAGAAACATTCACAGAATAAACACTTCCATGCCTATTTGGAAGGGGCTACTGTACTAAATGAGAAACCGTCCAAATTTCATTAACATTTCTTAGCAAGAAATCAGTAAATCGTTAAACACGTTGCTAAGAGAGAGACAGAGACACTTCGGTCAGGTACTCTTCACAACAAAGTGGGGGCAGAAAAATTCTCTCACTTCTTGGATGGCAGAAAAGTCCAAGGCTCCTGCCATGTAAAGGAACCTAAGAGGAAAGCCACAGTACTTCCAATTTGCATAACAGTTTTCAAGAGACCTGGAAGTGAAGAGAGGTTTCCAGAATGAACTGGAATGGTGCAATATAATACAAAATGACAGGTCTGTTCACTTTAATATATTAAACCTCATTTGGGAATTCAACGAAACACCCACCAAAACTTGAGACCCCTGCCTCCTTGAATGACATTCAATTATCTCTATTTTTTCTTTTAAATTAGCAGATGAGGTCCCAGAACTAGACTGCACAGATATTAAGTCTCAAGTTTATCTTGTGATGAATTTCTCAGAGCAACTGCTTAATCTGCACCAGACTTAAAGAATGGGAGAAAATAATAACTTTCACCCATCCTTGTACACACATACTTATATGCACACATGTATGAAAGTATTATGTATACTACATGAAGTTATGCCTTTCCAGCTCCCTGTCCCTACTGCAGGAATGAAACCTCAAGGGTAGAAAATTTTGAGAACCACCTCTGTCGTTGAATCGTTTTTAGCGGTATTTTTATTATATTGGGGAAATACTCAATTTTATTATAATTTTTTTCAGATATTTTAGATAGGTGGAATGTCTTTTCTGACTAACCTCTACACACACATTAAATGATATAACCTGCCAATGCAGGGGTCCCCAACCTGTGGGCCGTGAGGAGTGCAACCGGACTGTGGAAACAGCTGCCGAGCACACACACCCTCTGCAAAGTTGGAAACATTGGAGAACTCTGTACTAATTCTCTATTGGTAATTTTTCCAGCCTGTTCAATGGATTCATAGGGAGGATAAAGTTGACCTAATCCTTGATCTCACATTTTAAATATTATCCTGAAAAAAAGAGGTTTTAGAGGTGTCAAAGATGCTGTATTGTACAGATAGTCAACATTTTAAGAACGAGTTCCCTCCTCAAGGATTGCCCTCTTAAGCTAAATTTTTATGTAAACCAGAAGAGTATTATTAAAATATTATTGAAATCAGTGTTTTTTTAAATAATACAGCAATTTTCCTAGTTAAGTCCATTCCCATTCAAGTTCATACTACATAGTGTTAAGCAATGTAGTATTTATACCGTACTTAAGTAGTATTATGTAATGCACTTGAAACACTGTGTATTTAACTCCAATATTGTACAACTGGTTCCATTCTTAACTATAGGTTGTCCTTAAATGAGGACAGACATAACAAGGGAAATTGCTGTATTGTGTAAAATGAGACTGATTTCAAAGAACGATTGGGGGTTGGAAGTAAATATCTGAAATATCTCGGTTAACCAAGGAAAAAAGCATATAAACAATGCTGGAGACATTTATATACCTTCCTTCATAAACAGTAAGTTTTTATATTTTTTGATATTTTTTTAAGTTTTTATATGTCTAGAATATTTTTATTCCATAAAAATAGCAAGCAAATATATCCATTTTGATTTCCTGGCAATAATGCAGACTGGAAAAGTCAATCATGCTGGGAGTGATCAGTGGAAAGAGGAGATGGGACGCCCTTGCATCAGCTGGCTGAACACTATAAAGCATGACAATGCGATGACCATGGCAGATCTGAAGGAGGCGATGATGATCCTTAGAGTGACCAAGGGTTCAGACCCGACTAAATGGCTGACGACTACAACTTCATTTTGGATGCTTCAAGTTTGGGATCCTTCCAGAAAGTTCAAAATAGCCTTTTATGAACTTAGGAGAACATTCTGAGCTTAACATGTTTTAAGGCATAGGTGTCTAAATCTTTTGGCTTGCCTGGGCCACACTGAATAAACAGGAATTGTATTGGGCCACATATAAAAAATATATAAGTGTGGTGATACCATATATAACTATGATCTATATAAAACCCCCAACATAGTTAAACTTTATGATATTGGACCAGGGTTGGACAAGTCTGATTTAATCCATCTAGCATTCCTCATTTTTTCATTTCTATGGCACTTTCTCTCCTTTCTAGGCACTCCAACATTTCAAACCTTTGATTCCGCAACTTTTTAAAGTCCCATTTCTATCTTGCCCATTACAATATACTAACAACCTGAAATCAAATGCAGCAAAGTTTGAAATACAGTGTACTATATCACCCAAAATTCTAACAAAACCAGAGACCCATAAAATTGTCTGCTGAATCCAAAGTCTGTTAAACTGAAATTCACAATGCAGTAAACCACAGTGTGTGAAGACATACAAGTGTTGGGGCTCAGAAATAATGCAGTCCCCCTAACACTTAAGCCGGAAATAAAGTGCTTTCACCAAGCAACTCCTCTGAGATAAATACAATAGTTCTTAATCAGGCCACTGATACAATTAACCCACACCACTAACATACCCAGGGCCGAAACGTGCTGTTTCCTTAGATTTCTCCCGGGACGAAACGACAAACCGCAATCAGGACAGGCAAGCAGTCCTTTTCAAAAACAAACCCTCTGCTTTTTCCATTCCCACGGATTTACCCATGTCTGGACTATTTATTCACTTAGCCAAAGCTTTCCCTCCGCCCCCCCCCCTCCACACACATAAACCAACCAACTTTACCCAAGCCAAGGGCATGTCAGCCTCCGCGGGAGCCTTAGGACCCGGATCCCCGGGCAGACGCGTTCCCACGACTCTTCCCGACTAGGCGCAGGCCAGACCCACCCAGAGAGCCGCCTCCGACGAGGACGGCACCGGTCAGCGCCCCCGCCGAGGCCCCGTAAATGCAGCGCGCGTCGCGGATGAGGCGAGGGGCACGCTCCTGCAGGCAGGTGGCCGCGCCAACGTGGTAGACGCCCAGGAAGCCGCATCCCGCGAACGACACGCTCCAGCCGCCCTCGCCCGCCAGCAGCTCTACCATCGCCGCTAACAAAAGGCAGCCGCGCCGCCGAGCCCCGACCCGGCCGGCTGCCGCACCGGCTGCTAATGAAGCCGCCGGACACCCGCCTCGCCCCGCCCCTGCGTGTGGCGCTGGGCCCGCCGGCCAATCGGCGGGGCGACACAAAACAGACGAGGCGTGGCTGGAGAGGCCGGTTGAAAAAGGGGGGCGGGTGGCCCCTGCGCTCCCCCCGCCGTTCTTTTTTGGGCTCTTGTCTAGGGGGGTGGAAGGGGCGGCGGGAGGTCGCGGGCTCTTTGGAGTGGTCGGAGGGCTGTCAAGAGAGGCAGGCTGGGGAAGCGCGAGGGAGCCCTGGCTGGAAACCGAGGGACCCCGAGTTCGAGTCCTGCCTTGGTCACCGCGGCGCTTTGCGCCAGTCCCTCTCGCTTAGCCTGAGGAAGGTTGCAAACATTTCTGAAAAAACTTGCCCCCCCAAAACCCTATAGCGGTGATGGCGAAACTTTTAGAGACCAAGTGCCCAAACTGCAACCCAAAAGTCACTTACGTATCGCAAAGTGCCAACACGGCAACATGCACCACCGTGCACACCTGCCCCCCCCCTCCATGCCACTACGCATACCCCCTGCAACATCCCCCGCCTCAGCTTTTAAGGGCAAAGTAGGCCAGGGGTCGTCAACTTTTTGAACCTCAGGGACCACTGAATTCATAATTTTTAATCCAGCAGATCGCTAATAGGATTTTTTTTTAAAGATACATATATATGTAAAATAATGATCAGAGAACTTCCATTTTATTAATATAAAAACCACCTGCTTAATATAACGAAAATCAAACATGCTTCTGTAATCCTAACATAATCTTTAAAGGCTGTTTAATTGTAGCAAAATTATTATAGTTAGTTTAATTATTACAAAATAATTGAAGCTTGTTTAAATATTACACATTTTAGTGTGATATTACTTCCTCCTTAAGAGAGAATGAGGCAGAGAGAGAGAATTGCCACCCGCCACCATTTCTTGCGGGCCGGGCCGCTGACTGTCCGCTAACACCATTACTCACAGGCTGCCCACCACCGCCATTACTTGCTGGCTGGTGCCACCATTACTCACGAGCCGGCTGCCTGCAGCGACTACTTGTAGGCTGACCACTGGCCAACCCCAACCCCCATTACTCCCGGGCCACCCACCTGCCACTGCCATTACTTACAGGCCAGCCGGCCGCCGCCACCATTTTTTTTCTTGCAAAATATTTTTTTATTTTTCACATTAACACATTCTAACACATTCAGGACAAGTCCCAAAGAGACTTTCAGTTCATATCCTAATCATATCTTACACAATCTCACTTCTTCTGTAACCTGATTTACACATTTCAAATAACATTTAGATCTCTATTTCTTTCTTTTACCAGTCCCTTGTCTTCTCCTTCTCTCCATTCTTCCCTCTTCTTCCTGTCCTCCCTTTCCAATACCTTCTCTCCCTTCTTACCTCTCTCCTCTTTCTTCCTCCTTCTTCCCCTTCTTTTCCTCTCCCCCCACTTTCTACTTCCCTCTCCTCTTTCTTCTTCTTCTTCTCAACTTCCTCATATCTTCTTGCTTTCTCACCCTTCTTCTTTCTTCCTCATCTCTTCTTCCCTTATCCTTCTTTCTTTTATCTTCCTTATTGGCACCAGTCATCTCTCTCTGTTCCCTCTTATCACCTCTCTACCTACATCCGTTCAAAATTCTTTCCCTCTATATTAGCTTTCTTTCCTACTTCTTCACACTTTTATGCCCTTTTTCATTTTCATTTTTAATTTTAAATAGTTTTTGCTGGGAGAACATATTTCATGTTTGTTAAAATAATTTACCTCCCTAAAATTCTCATTTCTGCTTCAACCCAGACATGAATCCTTTCAATTTTAACAACTTAGACATATTACTTTCATCTTTTCAATTTCAAAATTGATTATATCCATTCAACGTATACATTTTACAGTAAATTAGAATTTTAAAATATTTTACAGATCATCTTTCCCAATCTGGTTTACCCCATAGGGTTCCTGTCATCAGAGCCAAATCAAGGCTTCTAAGACTCCGAGCAGAGATCTTCTCTATCTCAGCCCTTGAACCTTGATGAAACTTTAGCAAAACTGGAAAAACATCTTAGAACACAGCACAAATGAGATCCATATATTTAGGAACTGATGAGTTTTGATATAAACTGTGTCCTCGCAGATAACTACTTTACTGATCTTCTTTTTGTCCAGCCATTATATATTAGGTGTATAATATGCTACAAGAATCCAGATTTTGATCAGCCCAACTGATCCTGTCATAAGGCAAAATAGTGTTGATTTTATCTGAATTATACACTTATAATTATACAATTATACATATTGTCTTTGCATAACAGATGACTGCTCTCCCTAAATCCTTTAACATCAATTGATGTCAACAAAATAGGTTGCCCATAGATAAAATTTCACAACTTGTCTTTCTGGCTTTGTGGCATTTATTTCCAAAGTGCATTCCAGTTGCATTCACTTTGCATTGCACATGCATATAAAAATAGTATTCAAATTACATCATACTGCAATTACAATTGTTGATCATGCTCCTTATGAATTGAAAAGCAGGCACTTCTATTTTCTTTCAAGCCTTATGAAACAGTCTCCAGTGATTTTTCAGAGATGCAAGAGGGTGAAGGCACAGATCTGGACAAGTTGGATCAATAGAGAAATAGTTGTCCAGGGCTTGTTGAGGGTCAAGCATCTGATGAATTTCTAGAAATATCAGAAGCTGGATTCAGGGGCATCTGTAGGAAGGTCCAAAAAAATCAAGTTGGCCAAAGCTCAACTAATACACAAAAATATTGCCAACCAGAATATATATTTTTGACTTCCAAATGTAGCCAGCAAGCCAGGGTCTACTAGTAGTTTCCTGCCCAAATACTAATCAGGTCCAGCCTGTCAAGATCATCAAAGGACTGGTCCCAAGGAACGAACAGAGTGGAAATTCTGGCTGCCTTTTATAAGATGATCAAGCATTTTCAAACTGAAAGATTTACTAAGCCAACCCAAAATCACCTCAGTGGTTTTTAACTGCAAAAAAATATTGTATCACCTGTGTAAAATATACAGGCATTAATATGATTCCTACATATGCATCCTTTGCATTAAATTGGTAAGATAAACTTTGGACTAATCCAGAATTACCATGACAGCTCCAACCCCTTCACTAATGAAGATGGCATATAGTCCCACACATAATTATCAGCAGGGGCCAGGAGTGTCCTCAGAGATGATTAATGTCAGATCCTCCATTTTTGGCTTGGCGCTTCGCTGTCATCCTGCCATCAAAGGACTGAGGAAGGGAAGGGGTACAATGTGCAATAAATCTGTATGCTTGTATGGTGGTGATTTGGGAGTGAGGAATGACAGTTGAGGAAATGCAGATCCATTCGTGCCAGGCATCCTCAAGGCTGTTTGTTGTGAGAGTTTAGTTTAGTTTTAGTTTTATTTATATTTCTATACCGCCCTTCTCCCTGAAGGGACCCAGGGCGGTGTACAGCCATTTAAAATACTTCACAAAACATATAAACAACTTTTAAAAAGCCAAAAATATAAAACCAATTTGTACCGAAACTTTAAAATTTAAGATATTTAAAAATTAAAAAGGAATAGATGTAATTAGGCCAAACCGACCTGCATAAAGAGATGTGTTTTTACGGCACGGCGAAAAGCACGGAGGTCCAAGATAGTTTGTATCTCTGGGGAAAGGTCGTTCCAGAGGGAAGGAGCTGCCACAGAGAAGGCTCTCCCCCTGGGCATTGCCAGCCGACATTGTCTCGCTGACGGCACCCTGAGGAGGCCCTCTCTGTGGGAGCGTACAGGTCGGTGGGAGGTATTTGCTGGTAGTATGCGGTCCTATAGATAGCTAGGTCCTAAGCCATGGAGGGCTTTAAAGATCATCACCAACACCTTGAAACACACCCGGAAGCCCACCGGCAACCAGTGCAGCTCGTGCAGGAGGGGGCCACATGGTCCCTGCCACCGGCCCTCATAACCCACCGCGCGGCCGCATTCTGTACCAGTTGGAGTTTCCAAATGTGTCCCAAGGAGAGCCCCATGTAGAGAGGGTCGCAGTAGTCTCTTTTAATAATAAACTCTTTTAATTTTGTTATATTAAATATATTAATAAAAAGGAAGATCTCTGATCATTATTTTACAAAAGTATGTATTTTTAAAAAAATTCATATTAGTGGTCTGTGGGATTTAAAATTATGAAGTTCGTGGTCCCTGAGGTCCAAAAGATGGGTGACCACTGACCTAGGCCACTCATTGATGAATACCTCTTACCACGATTCTTCCTAATGAGATCCCATGATTATACCACTCCATTATTCACGACCCCATAAATTAATATTGGTATCCCAAAAAAGGAGAATTAGTTGCTGATTTAAAATGAACCTTAGAGCTGTGGTTGGCCGCAGCTGTTCAGAATGCAGTATTGCTAACTCTGCATCTCCAGGAGTTTGATCCTGAGTGGTTCATGCTTGACTCAGCCTTCCATCTTTCCAATGTCGGTAAAATGAGGACCCAGATTGTTGGGGACAATACGCTGACTCTGTAAGCCACTTAGAGAGGGCTGCAATGCACTATGAGGCATTATATAAGTTGAGATCATTTGCCAGTTGTGGAGGGTGACCACCCATACTCACAAAAAGAAACAGCTGCTTTAGAGTGCTCTTGACATGCTACATGCATATTCATGTAACCATTAGATCACATCCTGCCCTTTGAGTCCTGATTTCTGCCCATTTTACTTACAGGGATTAAGAGTGCTGAACAAAGTGAGGATTGCTTGGGAAGAACACCTGAAGATGCAAATATCAGGTGATCTTGAGATTCCCTTCAGTTGACATCTTGTCTCATGCATGATGTAAAATTGCTTTCAGACATTGCACAATCCACTCCAAATGGGAGTTAATGAATCTGGAAATGCAATAATCCGAGTGCCTCCTAGCTTCCCCAATTTTTGGCGCTGGACAAGCTAATGTTTACACATGTCAATGGTCTTCAGAGCCAGTCTCTTTCCTCATATAGCCAGGATGTCACAGGTTTTCATTGCCAAAAGGGACAGCTGAACCACTTTATAATAACAAATTATGTTGAAGGCTGAAGCTTATGCTTGGCACTGGATATTAAAAACTTAAAACTGATACTTGCCCCACATTTAGATCTGTGTTCTAGAAATTTCTAATCAGGAAATTGGCTCTCAAAGTAAGAAAGGGGAAACATTGAGACATTTAAATGAAATTACCTTACAGAGTAGAAATATTTAAACACGATAATGGCCTATATCAGTGATGGCGAACCTATTAGAGACCGAGTGACCGAAGGATTCGCGGCTAATGAGTTCGAGCTCGTGACATCATCGCCTGGCTCCACTACTCCTTTCTGAGCATGCTCAGCTCTGGGGCAATGCTGGGGCGACTTGGTTCGCGTCCTGACAAACAGGGCTCTGTGTATAGGTTCGCCACCACTGGCCTATATAATAACCTGGATGATTGTGCATTTAATTATTTTTTGTCTCTGCCACACAGGTGTAAAATAGATCAGAACAATACCTAAGTATGTAATGTAAATTTGATCTGGACACTGAAATCTCTCCAAAACTCTATAAAATTGGGATGACATCTATTACACAACAACTGTGAAATAAGCCTCTTCAAAGGAACTCACACTCATGCCATTTTAAAAGGACAGAGCAGGGGTTTTGTTCTTGCAGTAGTGCAAAGAAAATAAATTTATGCATGAAGAGACTCACTTAAGTGATTAAATGTGCTGACATGGCTATTTTTCACACTTACGACCGTTGCAGCATTCCCAGGGTTACATAATCAAAATCCAGATGCTTGGCAACTGACTCATATTTATGACGGTTGCCGTGTCCTGGGATCATGGAATCTCCTTTTGCGACCATCTGACAAAGCAAAGTCCATGGGGAAGTGAGATTCACTTAACAACTGTGTTCTTAGCTTAGCAACTGCAGCTATTCAGTTAACAACGGTATTAAAATGGGGCAAAACCCATTTAACAAATGTCTCACTTAGCAACAAAAATGTGGGGCTCAGTTGTGGTCGTGAGTTGAAGACTAGCTGTATATATTGTCTTTAAAGAGGCAGACGGGTTGGCACAGGTGTGGCCAGACAGATCTGAAAAACCAGCATGGTGCCCACAGCTGTCTGAGGGGAGCCCTGTCCTCACCCCACCCCCATGGATTTCGGGCTTTGAATATATATATATGAGTGTAGCTGACGTCTTAATTTTGTTCATCTTGGCCCTGCAGGCGCCATTTCCCGTAGGAAGGCAGAAAATCAATGGATAGATCAACCTGTCATCGCAGATTTATTTATTTATTTATTATCGGGTTTCTATACCGCCCTTCTCCCCAAAGGGAACCAGGGCGGTGTACAGCCAATAAAATAGACAGTATACAAATTACAAAAATTTAAAAACAATTAAAAGAAATGTTTAAAGTGGCTGGAAAATTTTAAAATCCCAATATTAAGACCAATTTAAAACCAAATGTAAAATTAACAATTGGAATAAAAATTTCGCGAGGAGAAGGTGTGACTAGGCCAAACCGGTCTGATTAAAAAGATTTTACTGTTTTTACTGCACGGCAGAAAGCACGGAGGTCGGAGATAGTTCGAATCTCTGGAGAGGGGGGTCGTTCCAGAGGATGGGAGCCGCCACAGAGAAGGCTCTCCCCCTGGGGGTCGCCAGCCGGCATTGTCTGGCCGACGGCACCCTGAGGAGGCCCTCTCTGTGGGAACGAACCGGTCGGTGGAAGGTATTGGCTGGTAGAACGCGGTCCTGTAGATATCTGGGTCCTAAGCCATGGAGCACTTTAAAGGTGGTCACCAAAACCTTGAAACACTCCCAGAAGCCAACCGGCACCCAGTGCAGCTCGTGCAGGAGAGGGTTCACATGGACATTGCCCCGGGCCCCCATAATCCCCCACGCGGCCGCATTCTGGACCAGTTGAAGCCTCCAGATACGTCCCATGTAGAGAGCATTGTAGTAGTTCAGGCGGGCAGTGATGAGTGCTTGAGTGACTGTGCGCATAGCGTCCCGATCCAGAAAGAAGCGCAACTGGAGAACCAGGCGAACCTGGTAAAAGGCCCCCCTGGTGATGGCTGCCACATGGTCAACCAAGGATAGCGGTGCATCCAGGAGGATGCCCAGATTGCAGACTCTTTCCGTGGGGGGCAATATTTTGCCCCCAATAGTCAGCGATGGAATAAGCTGAGTATGTCGGGACGCCGGGAGGCACAGTCACTCAGTCTTGGAGGGATTGAGTCTGAGCCTGTTGCACCCCATCCAGATCCGCATGGCCTCCAGGCACTGGGACGTCACTTCCATGACATCATTGGGTTGGCCTGAGGTGGAGATGTACAACTGAGTATCATCAGCGTACTGATGGTGCTCCACCCCAAAGCCATGGATAATCTCACCCAGCGGCTTCATATAAATGTTGAACAGGAGAGGCGAGAGGACTGACCCCTATGGCACCCCACAAGTAAGGCCCCACGGCATCAACCTCTGCCCTCCTGTCAACACAGACTGCAACCGGTCGGAGAGGTATGAGAAAAACCACCGAAGAACAGTGCCTCCCACTCCCAACCTACCCCAACCGGCGCAACATACCATGGTCGATGGTATCAAAAGCTGCTGAGAGGTCTAATAGGACCAGGATAGAGGAACAACCCCTATCCCGGTCCCTCCAGAGATCATCAACCAACGCGACCAATGCCATTTCGGTGTTTTAAACAGACTGGAAACCGGACTGGAACAGATCCAGATAGACAGCTTCATCCAGGAACCGAGGGAACTCCCGAGCAACCACACTCTCAACAATCTTTGCCACAAAGGGAAGGTTGGAGACGGGACAATAGTTACTTAAAACAGCTAGGTCCAGTGAAGGCTTCTTGAGCAGGGGACCTCACCACCGCCTCCTTCAAGGTGGCAGGTAAGACACCCTCCCCCAAAGAAGCATTCACGATGTTCTGGAGCTAGCCTCGTGTCACCTCCCAGGAGGCCCGCACCAACCAGGAGAGGCACGGGTCCAATTAACATGTGGTTGCCTTAAGTCGCCCAAGGATCCTATCCATGTCCTCGGGAGCAACAGTCTCAAATTCATCCCAGATAATGTCCTCAAGACTCGCATCCATCACCCCGCCTGCAGCTACCCAGTCAGAGTCCAAACCGCTCCGGATCTGATCAATCTTCTCTTGGAAGTAGCCTTTAAAATCCTCCGTCCTAATTACTTAATCAAACTGGCTCTCATTGGTAGAAATACTAATTAATTACATAATCAGTATATGTTATATGGCAATTTACAATGGGCATACCCTATTTTAATATATCCTTTTAAACTGTGGATATAACTTATTAATATTTCTTTTATTCAAAAATGACAGAAAATGAAGTTCTTGAGATATACAGTAGGTCAGTGGAAAGTTTTGGCAATTACAGTATAATTTTAGAAGGTACAGACTGATTTGTATTTGTAAAGTGAATTAGAAAGCCTTTCCTTATCAGGCATAAAAGGTCAACTAGTTGTAAATTCTAATTCTATTTGCAGTCCAGGCAGAAACATATCAACATTTATAACTTTTTAGAGCTACATCGGTTGAATGATAATGTGCCACTCAGTCAAGCCACATGTAGTTTGCTAGGGAAATGAAGGATTTATACTTTTGTTTTTCTGCTTGGACTTCTTTTAAAGCACTTTCATAAGTGAAATGTAAAACATTTAAGCTAATTATGGGCAAGGATTCATGTCCATGTACATTTTGCTAATGAATATTTTTAAAATGTGAATAGGTAACTTAACATTTACACAAAGTCAAATCCCACTATTAGCAAAATTAAACAGATTTGCACTGATTTGCTTGGTTTTTTTAAAAAAATAAATAAATGTTACTTCTGCTGATTACAGCAAGATAACAAGAATTTGTTTTACATCCAGATTTTGTAACTATAGAATTATAAATATTTCTGTTTGTATAAGGAGTCTAGCACCATGTTGGAGTGAATGACATATAACTTTGTAAAATCATGTTAGTAAATAAAGACCTTGAGATGACTAAGATTCCCCATAAAAGCTAAGTATCTCTGTGATTCTGGTCAACTTTCTAAACATTTTCCATGTGCTTATAAGCCTATGTATAAAGTAATAGAATGAAGTCATGCTTTAGCAAAACCATCTAAGTTTGTTGAGTTGTTGATTTCTCATATGTGTGCATGTTTATCTTAGCACTTTAATTTAAAGAATGTCCTCCCTGTACTTTTTGCATAAATCACATTTGAACAATTTGTAATATTTATGTATTTCGAGGAACATGCAAACTTGGAATGTTATCTGAGCGAGACAAAAATAATTTACATTGTACATGAGTTTCTGCTTCAGTTTTCAAGTAAATGTTATTTTTAAGTGAATGCCCAGATAGCAACTTTCTAGAGCTGTATTTACAGAATGCTCTAACCCATGATTAACTGAACAATAGTTAGTTAGATTAACCGAACTGTCTTATGTTCACACAACAAACTGAATTATAAACTGACTACAAGGACAGGATTTGCATGTGACCAAGCCATATGCTATCCTCCTGAATTTGCAGATATTAATCAGCCTAGTGTGTTTAAGCTAAGTCTCAGAAGCCAAGATGTCTTAAAACAACAATCTACTTTAAAAACTTTAGACTGGGGTCATCCATCACAGAGCTACTGGCTGTATTTGTAGAACATGGTAGTCCAGGGTTTTCTCAATTTATGAATTCACTTTACAGGGTGGCTCATGTAACATAATACAATTTTGCCAGATGGATTTTTCCGATGCACTAAGCCACAGTGTATCAGAACATATTTTAGCTTTGTGTGTTGAAGAACTCAACTAGAATGCAGTTTGTTTGAGCTCTGGGTTTTAATGAACTGCATGTACCTAGCCTTTGTAATTTGTACACAATGGAACTCAGCCAGTTGTAGTTCCTTTAATAAATCATGTTGCAACAAACCATGCTAAATATAATAAGCAAATCTAGTTTTTGTGTGCAGAACTACCTGTTCAAGGCTAAAAAAGGATCTTTTTTATGGGTTCAAAATAAAATAGAAAATCTGTTGCATAGGTATTTGATAACTGACTATAATAAGCCATAATTATATGGACTATTATAGTCTGGACTATTGCAATTCTCTCTACATGGGGCTCCCCTTGGGACGCATCCGGAAGCTCCAATTAGTGCAGAATGCGGCCGCGCGGGGGGT
>JANHFO010006826.1:227104-239958 GCA_032468095.1 Pareas carinatus | reverse complement strand
TACCGGAGGTTTTATCCCCCCCCCCCGCAGAAAAGATTAAAAGGGAATGTAGACATTTAAAACAAAAAACAAGCACGCGAGGGACTTCCAAAGAGCGCGTGTCTTTCGTTCGTTCGGATTCGGCTAAGCAGGCTTTTGCTTTTGCTTTCATCTCCCGTTTGATTAAGTGTTGTTTTGCAAAATGGTTGCATGTGCCGAGGACTGCACACGCAGGTACTGGCCTCCGGGCCTCTCTCTCTCTCTCGTCTTGGTTCGTTTCTCTCCTCTTCCCCCTTCGGTAGGAACGGGAAAATGTTCTCCCTTGCTGAACTCTCCTGGGAGACCTCAGTCTCTTTCCCCCAGAAGGAGAAATGCTATCCTGGCGAGATTCTTCCATAACTATGAATGGGAAAAGTCCAGGAGAGCCCACTCCAGTCCAACGTTTGGTGCTGGTTATTTACACCAGACTTCGCCTTGCTCCTTTCCTTTATCAAAAATCAACAACCCTGGTTTTTGAAGGGAGAGGGAGACTCCGTGGCCCTGTGTTGGACTACAGTTCCTATGAGTCAGAATGAACACTGGTCAAGGGTTTCAGGAGGGATTCTTCAGAAGCTCCGGAGGGTCCTGCTTTGCCTTTCTAGCTATCTACATTTCCCCCCTTTCCCTCCCTGTCCCTTTAGGGGTTCTTCCCTCCACAGATGGAGAGGGAGGAGCTGACAGCAAGGAATAGCTGTTCTACCCCCTTGTCTCACTGCCAGGCTAACTTTATGCAGTGGTCCCATTTTGCTCCACTCTACTGCTTTTGCAATAGGCAAGTTGATCGAGAGACCTGGCTTGCAATAACCTGGAGAGAGGAGGCATTATTTACTGCAGGCAGCTTGCCATTCAGCTTTTTAATTGAAATGTGTTTGGCAGATTAATCTCTCAGGTCTTGTGCCCTGCTTCCTCTTCTGTGTCTTTGAAGGCCTGATGTGGTAGAGCAGCCTTTGCCTTTGAGCAACTTGCTGGAGCCGGATGACGTATCTGGCTTTGCCGCATTGCATTGGGCTCTGCCTTCCATTCCCCGAAGTTCATTTTGAATGAAGACCTTAATTCATTAAACTCCCCATTCAGCTTTCCTAAAACACTCTCCTCCCCTGGAAGCATTGTGATACAGTTACTCCGAGTGAGTGCCAAGGTAAGGATAATTGCCTTTTTCCAGGACACATACCAGCACGATCAGTTGGTGGCAGGATTGAGGCAGAAATAGAAAGTGATACTGAGCCAAAATTGTCCCTCTCTCTGTACTGTGTAATTAAAATTAAAATTACAGATTTCCAAGCCGCTCAAGAAAGGGAAGTACTAAATAGTGTAGAAGGAAGAAACTGTTCTTAGGATAGGAGATCCCTTCCCTCGCCTCCCCCCAATGTGTATGTGTATGTGTTTGTAAACAGTTCAGTGAATGCTTTCCTGTGCATTGCCCCAATTCCTTCTTTCAGTATCTTTCTTGGTACATGTAAGATATATTTTTAAAGTTATTTAGCCCAAGTGCTATCCTAATACCACCATCTTTCCTCTTGACAATCCCAGATCCTTTAAACTAGCCTATTGACAGGAAAAATTGAGGAGTTAAGCGAATAATTTTCTCTTTTCCTCTCCCTCTTCTGATTTAGAAGAGAGCCTGAATGGGAAATGTTTCTAATTAAAATTCCAAAATGGCTGTTTCATATTGTTTTTCTTTTTTAGGAGGGGGAAAAAAAAAACCTGATTCTCCCCTTCCTGTTTATGAATACAGCTGAGTTCTGTTTGGTGACTTTTATTTCAGCTGTGCCAGGCCATTTAAATATCTCTAGGTCTTTTATAATGGTACTGATTTATAAAGTGTTAC
The DNA here is from genome assembly GCA_032468095.1 of Pareas carinatus. Lineage (NCBI taxonomy): Eukaryota > Metazoa > Chordata > Lepidosauria > Squamata > Pareidae > Pareas > Pareas carinatus. The sequence goes on along the minus strand of JANHFO010006826.1, from coordinate 238,112 downwards.
TTGGATGCCTATTAAAGATAGAGGAGTGAATTTCAGGTGCCATGTATATAAGTAGAACACTGAATATAGATACCCATTCTTTGTGCTCATTTCTATGTATGTGGGTCTTTTTTTACTGTGATCATAGGTTACTATACAGTTAGCTATTAAGCTGATGGCTAGCAATATTTACATATTGCAATTTTGTTAACAAATGAAGTTTCCATTCCTGTCTCAAATTCTTCCTCAGTTACAGAGTGGCTTCTGTATACCTGCTTTTAATTTTAATGTATTGCTTGCCAATTTAAAGCTAAACCAATTCCCTCTAATCCATGCCTTTAAGCATCTTTGATAGGTAAACTGGAAACCTCTTATTCTCAGTTTTGTCACCTTTTTCATCAGAACCTCTGTAAATGTGTATTAGGTAATTTAGTAGGTGAAGCATCTTGTAACCGAATACTCTTAAAAAAGCTACAGCTGCTAAATTTCTGCCTCTTACCGAGTTCTAAGAACACAGGAGCCCCTCAAGAAAAAATGAGTAACTTTTGATTCTAAACTTATATGAAATCTTACTTTTATTACTTTTCCTTTTAAACCAAAAAGGAAGAGTGTGTGTGCTTCCTCAAATTGGTTGTCCACTTTTTCTTAAAGAATGAATGATTGAATGTTTCTTTATTTGCTTCCTTTTCTCCATCCATACCTTCTAGTGTGAAAATTAGATGTTAAAGAAAAGATTCAAACCCAATATTTTCATTTAGCTGTTGCTCATTGGTATTTAGGACTCAAACATATCTATACAAATTTAAAAAAATTACAGAAGACTATATTTGCTACAGAATTGATGTTAGGCCAATAACTTTTTCCAAAGGCCAGTCAGGTTTCACAAAATAACATTCCCATTTTTGAGTTCTCCAAGTTCTTCCCTTAGACAGGATCTAAACATAAGGGTAGTGGGTGCAGGAAGACAGCTTGCTGAAGTTGAATGTATGGATTCTACATTTTATCATTCTTTTAAAGTTGCAATCATTCAAATTGGGCTTTGGCCAATGTGATGCAGGTTGCATTGGAGACTGCTTTACCATGTTGGGATGAAGAAGCAACAAGTGTGATGTACCAACTTTTAAAGTATAAAACCCCTCTATTAATCCAATTTGTCTCTTTAATTAAACTGCTGTTACACAGTTTCGGGAAGATTAAGCTCAAGAGACAAAACAAAACTGGCAACATGATTCAGTTAAATTAGTGACACTTAAAATGCAGTTCTAAGCATTTCTACTTGGCAACAAGTTACAATAGATGTAATAGGGCTTTAAGGAAATATCTGTAAAATTGCACTGTGTTGTTAAAGTTCTTGTTATATTGGTACTACTTTTAGGATTCTTAACATTTTACTGTCTTCTGCTCAATGTGATCTGCAGACAGTGACTATGAGATAACACTTGTTTCCATGGTGTGAAAACTTTCTGATTACAGGACTGCATGCTAGGCTGCTGTTTAAAATAGAGGAACAGGCCAGGCCTGTTTTGGTGATTTGGCAACTGAGATTACTATGGTAGAGGTTGAGAAAAATCAGGTAGCAGCCTTATCGCACAGTTAAATGAAATAAGTCCAGGTGATTTTAAACTTAAAATTATCTTAAGCTTCTGAGTATCCAAATCCTATTTCTGCAAGCAGTATTTCTTTTTTTAGGGGGGGGGCAGACAACGTGACTCCAGCTCTGTTGCTGTTAAATGTATATATTCATGTATTATTAATCCATGTTTTAGCTTTAAGATTGATTTTATATTTGGAATCTTCTGGGCCTCCCTGGGAAAATGATATTTTACAGCATAAAATTAATTTCTTTAAATCTACAATCATAGTTTGGGGTGGTTATATTTAAAGAGCGAATTACTAAGAGCTCGCCTACTTTTAAAAGAAGCCTGGCATTAAAGCATATCTTCTCTTTACCTCCCACAGGTGGATTCAATAAATTTCAGACAGAATACTCAGAGCATTGTGAAACCAATCTTGACAGTTCTTCTCCAGCCAACTCTCCTCCTGCCTCTGTCCTTGGTCTGGGAGGGCTAAGGATAAGCTCTGATTGCTCTGATGGAGAATCTGACCGGGAACCCAGCAGTGCCACAGAGTCTGATGGCAGCCCAATCCCAAACAACCAGCCGGCTTTTCCTGTCCAGATCCTTCCCTATTTGTATCTGGGTTGTGCCAAAGATTCCAGCAATTTGGATGTCTTGGGCAAATACGGCATCAAGTACATTCTGAACGTCACTCCCAATCTTCCCAACATGTTTGAGCATGACGGAGAGTTCAAGTACAAACAGATTCCCATCTCGGATCACTGGAGTCAGAATCTCTCCCAGTTCTTTCCCGAAGCCATCGCTTTCATTGGTAGGTGTGGGCATCCTATTCTTGACGTCACAGCCTTTTGGGTAGCGTTCTATCGTAGTCTAGCTGTTTTCTGCTATTACTTCTATCTGCTTGCTATAGATTTCATCTGTCTTAAGTCTAGATTTGGCATGTGTAAGTTAGTAGGTACTGGTAAGTTTGCCAGCATTTACACCCTTTAAATATAACTGAGTTTGGCTGCAGGCTTTATTCCAGTTAAAGCCAAAAGATTATTCTTCCTCTGACTCCAGTGAATTAGAAATTATAACATTTGAAATAGATTACAGGGAATGAATTGGTAAGGCTTTTGATTTCTGTTTGAGAGGCTCAGCTCTGCACAGCTGAGATGTACATGTTCCTCCCCCCCCAGTAATATATTTCAGGCAGAAATCAGTTCCAACCCAATGTCTTGAATTCTTACCCATGTTAATTGTAGGAGTGTGGTTCCATGATATGCTGATTAGATTTTGTGTTCAAAGTTGCTTGGGAGAAGAGAGTAGCTTCCTTCTTCCCATTCCTGTGCCCTGGAATCTCTCCATGTGGCTAAGTATATACCATTGAACTCTTGTGTCCTACCAAAGTTATTAACCATTTCTGGTGTTCACATTAAATAACCTCAGAAATTCTCAGAACAGTTCTAAAATCACAGAAGAAAACTTGGCCCTGGCTCACACAAAGAAGACACACCCCTACCCATCTACCATTTGATAATTAAAGTTAGGCTTGGTACATAGTTCATTAAGATGTTAAAGTCACTTGAGGGCATTATTGTGTGAAACAGGTAGTATTGGTGTAGGTGTTATTGGCTCCAATAGGTTGAAGCAGAGAGCTAAAATATGAGATTTTTATTTTAAAAATTGAATTTTCTCCTTTAGTATTTTTAGTCCATGTCATTTTTAAAATAGCAATTGTACTGCCACATTACATATGCTACAAATAATGTAGCCACTAGACAGCCCCAGACTCTTAGTGTAGCAACAACATATGCTTGAGTGAATTGTTAAGTGTAAGTAAATAAAAATATGTTCTTCATGATATTCCATATATTTTAAACTCACATTTTTCTGGAAAGTGCAGACTTAGATAGTGATTTCCAGAGAGATACAAGCTGGTCTTTGTTTTTTTATTATGTCAGTTGATCAGAAGCTTTGTATTTGCTTAAAAGCCTGTTTGAGGAATGTGGTATTTAGATACTAGCTTAGTCAAAACATCCTCTCCTATGCAAACCACAATTTGGTTTTTAGGACAGGAAATGATTACAGATTGAAATAGAAAAAATGTGTTCAAATAGAACACTAGCACACATTTGGGGAAACTCTTTCATTTAGAAGACAATAGTGCTGAGTGGTCTGGCACTGATTAATGGCCTGGACAATGATATAAAATGGAAAGCCAGCAAGTTCTTTCCTTAAATTTTCTTTAGTGTTATAGATTTTATGAACTCTCACATTTTGTGAGAGCTAAATTACATAGTTTTTTCCAGGCATAATATCCATCCCTCAACATGTGTCCTCTCAAAGTCATGTTGATATCGATGAATGTGTGTAAGAATATATTGGATCCAGCAATAACATCAATGCTGTCCCATCAGTTTAATATATTGTTAATTACTCTCTACCTTTTCTGGAGCCCTTCAGAGTAGATCTGAGATATGCAAAGCAAAACAACAGGAAGACCTGTTGAATGGGCTGAAATGAATATTAGGTACAGTCGCCTGGAGTCACATATAGAAAAACATGTATGTAGTTGCAGTCTTATCCTTACCTTATTGCAAAGATATCAGAAAATTATGTTTAAAATTGGAATGGAATATTTGTTATGTGTAGACATAATTAATGTTCTTCAGTTACAGCTGGCGCTTTAACTGAATAATGAAAACTATTCACCCTGAAATAGAAGCATGGTTTCTTTAAGCACTACTGTCTACTTGGAATATAATGAAGCATGATTGTATTCCTTTTAAAGACTTTTAACAAATTTAATTCTTTAACATCTGTTTGAACTTGTTTGGATTTAATTGGAAAATACAAGTTATTCATTCAAGTTCTTTCCTTTATAGTACTATTTTTTTCATATGGCAACATTTGTCAACTTAACTAGTTGTAAGCCAGCTATCCAAATGCCAATTAATATTAAACAGAAAGAAGAATTAAGTAAACTGTGTCTTTAAAAGGCTCCAGGAACTTTGGATGCAAAACTATTATTATAATTTCTCATTCTTCCAAAGATGCATCTGACTTGTTTCTTTATCATCTCCGATTATATCAATTGCTTACATCTTTATGTATCAAGACAGCATGAACTAATATTTAACTGTCCTGACTGGACCAATCTGATGGTCTTTGCATCTAGGCAGCATGTGAGACTCAAGGGAACATTGAATTGTGAAGAAAAAGTACTTAATAAAAATGCATTTATTACAAACTTTAATCCAAGTTAAACTTCCCTGTTATATACTCTTGCTTTAATGACCCCCCCACACACTTTTTTTGTTCAGAAATCTCACATGTTTCTTCCTGTTGCAGATGAGGCTCGTTCCAAGAAGTGTGGCATTCTAGTCCACTGCCTTGCTGGCATTAGCAGGTCTGTAACTGTAACTGTGGCCTATTTGATGCAAAAGCTCAATTTGTCTCTGAATGACGCCTACGATTTTGTGAAAAGAAAAAAATCCAATATTTCTCCCAATTTTAACTTTATGGGACAGCTTCTGGACTTTGAAAGAACTTTGGGACTGAACAGCCCATGTGACAACCGCTCTCCTGGGGACCAGCTTTATTTTACCACCCCAACCAATCACAACTTGTTTCAGCTGAACACATTGGAGTCCACATGAAGGAGATTTTGTTGGGGGAAATTCAAACCTTGAATAGCTTCTCTTGAGCATTTCAAATTCATTAATGGAAAAAGTTTTTCCAGTCAGCTTTGAAAGAACTGGTTTCTCCAAGCAGACCTGCCTAGTTGCTGCTTAATTGAAAAGGTGTGCACCATTGATTAGTATTCGGATGCGAATCCAAATGGTTCAGAAGAGTTACTTCATTCACCAGAATTATTTCATGTGGCGGGACGACCTGACATTCTGATTGCAGCTGTTACTGGCAATAACTGTTCTCTGGTGTGTGTAGAGACTGATACAATATGCTTCACTCATGCACATGTACCACACACACGTGTATTACTGGATCAGTGTGTGTTGACTTGGTATGGAAAGTAAAGAAGACTTGTGCACTTAGCAAACTTGACCAATAAGTGTTGGCCTGAGACTGTTGTTTTACATCCCAGTTTACTTTTTTTTAAAAGAGATAATATTTACTCTTTCTTGGGTTCAAGCTCTTTTTCAATATGTATGTTCCTGACTGTTTGTACAGACCAGGTTGCAAAACCAGTATTTTATTCTGTTCTTGTTGAATTTTATGTTTTTTAGATAAGAGAGAGAAAGAGGAAAAAAATCATATGTTTCTATTGACCAAATGCATTTTGCACACTCTGTAAAGCCTCAGTATGTTCTCTAGCATGTTACTGGGGGTAGGGAAAAGAGCTGTTGCTATGCCTGGGTAGCATCTAGCTGGAGTTTTCCTGATTTATGAGAGCCAGTTGGTAAAATATGCCCCTCCACACAATATCCACCTTCACAAATCTTTTCTGCACTGACTCTGCCAAGGTGACTAAGCACCAATGTGCTTTCTGATTTCAAAACAAAATAAAACTTTACCAACCCTTCCCCAGGCCCCATCACCCCATCCTACTCTGTACCAATCACCACTCTGTTCAATATTACCTGAGATAACATCTCATATAACCTCCACCCACAGCTGGTAAAAGCACACTTGGAGGCTCTTGGCTCTTTTTGACTGTTAACATCACCAGCTGGCCTGAAATCACTCCAGCTTCCAAAGCAATGAAAATGCTGTTCGCGTTGTTAGTGTTTATCCGGCACACTTGCTTCTTATATATAAATGGGTGCATATATATATGTTCAAGTGCATATATGTACAGCCTGGAGGTGAACAAAGAATCAAACAATATTGCTGTTGTAGAAGGCTTGAGCACAGACTTCCTAAGGCGACTTCCCTCACCTGACCCTTTTCAGATGGGTTGAGATGACAGTGCCCAGATTTCCCATCAAGGCTAGTTTAGTCAAAGTCTGCCGGACAATTCTGGGAACTTTGGTGGCAGCATGTGAAGGAAACCAGTTTGGGAACGTAACTTGGGTACAACCAGAAGGTACTTTAAATAGGAACCATGGGAGACAATGGGATTATAATACTTAGGGGGGGGAGAGATGTATGTGTGTGAGAGAGGGAGGGAAGGCTGGTTCATTTTGGAGGCATTTGGGGAGAACTTTTTTGGGATAACTTCTTTGGTGTGCCTTCTATAACAAGAAGACTTGTCTATATTTCTCATTAATCTATTATGCTAGATGAGAGAAAAGTGGTGCTTAGTTTTTTTCTCGGGAGGAGGGCAGAATGGATGTGGAAAAATATTGGCTGCAGTGTAGTCCCTCCTTTTTCCCACCTCCCTTTCCACTTTCACTCAAACTTAAAAGCCACGGAGTCTTTCTCTCCCCCCCAATAAATAATTCATTTTTTAAAAAATATCTTTTTTCAAAAGTAAATAAATCTTCACACGGAAGAATGTTTAATGCTATCACATCATGGAACTGTGATGTGTGTATGTGTGTGTCTGTGCTTTTAAGAAAATATTGGATTTTTTTTAATGTATCAATGTTAGGGTTATTGGGTCATTTAGGCAGGAAAGGTGGAGCACTACACATGGATGAGCAAGCAGATGAGGAATCTCTTAACTGCATCTTACCTCAAGGAGAATTTTTATTTATCAGGGATTTAGTGCATCTGTATCTTAAAGCTGGTTTCTATAAAGGCTTCCTGTGCCAATGGTGGTCTACTTAAAAATGCATCCTCTTCATATATGCCAGAATTTGTTAGTGAGGGACAGCTTTTGCTTTCTGTGTTTATGAAGGAAAAAATGAGTGACCCTATATATCCTAAACCCAATATTGGGACTTTGTTTATATTGCAAATAAATACTATTTTTTCTTTAAAAAACAGCGTTTCTGTGTCTAAAGTGTTTCCCAAGACAGTTTGGCTTCCTGTTTCTTTAAAGAAACATTATTCTGTTTGCCTTTAAAACATGACTCCAGCCCAATTTCTATTTGCTTGTCAGTGTTTATACAGTATTTGGTTACACACACAGCTTAATTTTGAAGGTCTGTGGTAAGATCTGGGGAGAGAGGGTCTGATGTTAACCAAAGCTTAAAGAACATCCTGAACATCTTGATTGGCCCAAACCCTTTTCATAGGCAAGACCAGTGTGGTTCTGGTTTTCCTTGATTGCGATCTTACAAGAGCTTTCCTGATGGATATTACTGAGCTCCTTCTCGAAAATAAGCTGAAATCTAGTCCTAAGCATTCAGTACTGAAGTCAACTGAATCTTTAGAAAGCTATTTTGCCTAATCAAGCATTGATACTTGGAGAGCTCAGTTTTAGAGATAGTCCTCATCACATCAGGAGACAAGTCTCGCATTTCACCTTTCACTTTCAAATTTAACTTGAATGTTAGGTGGAAATTAGGTGACCGGAAAAGAATCTTGTGTTTACCAGTCTGGTATAAGCAGGTCCATACCTGTCAGGAATCCTGTGAATACAAGACCAAGTGCACCGGTCCCTAGCAATTCCAATAGGAAATTACAGCTTCAAGGCTGCCTTGGACAGCAGTGGTGGCTATTTCTAGACTGGAAAAAGTTGTACCTCTTCAATTTCTACCTGTCAGACTGTGCGTGTATTCTTCACTTTGAGTGAAGAGACAAACACACTTAGTGGTAGGTTTTGATACTCGTTTCTGGGAACCATTCTTTTGTCACCTCTACCTCCACCCTATCTCCCCCTCAGAAACCATTGTAATTGTTTGCTTACACTGAGGAGGGCTCTTTGATCACTTCCTTTTTTTCTCAAAAGGAAAAACAATTGCCATCTTACGATATCTTTCTAAACTGTCCTCCGTACTTCCATCTTATACTGATATTTTCTATAGCAGGAAGCCCCCATCCTATGACAATAGCGGATCGGCCCATCCAACAAAATGGAGGTCTTAACCAGAAGCATCCAGACTGTGTAACTGAAGGCTTTGACTGCTTGTGGGCTAAGGGATGAGAGAGCCAATATTTTTGTCTGGAGCTAGGTGACCCAAGAGTATGCTTAACAGTCAACTGCTTGTTTGCTTAAGTGTGCTTTACACCAGCACTGAAGAAGCCCACTGTTTGCCCAGCTGGTGAGAAGAATTTTGGCTCGTTGCTGACGCTTAGGGCTTCAACTGAGCTGATAAAAATCTGCCAACTTTCCACTCTCTGAAATGTGCTTGAAAACTAGCTAATCCTATTTCTATCTCCCTCCTCTCTACCCATCTCTTGTGTCACATCATAATTTGTTAAGTTGGAGGGCAGGGATTGTCTCTGTAAGCTCTTTCAGGAGACTTATTAATGAAAGAGTAGGATACAAATGCAGTTGAGTAAATAAAAGTTGCCTCACCAGATGTCTGGCACCACAGAGCTGGCTTTGTCAATGGCTGTTTCCTTAGCTAAGTTTACAAGCGGCAATCCAAAAATCAGTTGTCATCACAATAGCCACCTTCAGGGTTACATTTAAGGACAGGAAAGCAATCTGTTAGGAAGGAGCAGAAAACTGAGACACAGGATAGAAAAATAGCAGAGTTTAATTGCCTGTGTGGTAGAACTAGCAAGAAAAGAAGCATGTTTGCCAAAGATTCAGTTGCAAAATGTTTAGCTCCAGCAGTAAACCTAATCAATTTTAAGATTAAACCTGGAATTTCGAGAGAATAAATTACTGTGAAACTACAAATATGGTATGTAGTTTCATAGTAGTCCCAAAAGTGCTTTTTGAAAAAGCAATTGGACTTTCTTTGTTTTTCCTTGAAGAGGTTTCGCTTCTCATCCAAGAAGCTTCTTCAGTTCTGACTGAATGGTGCCGAATGGAAGGATGAATGGTTTCATAGTAATATATTATTTGGGTAGTTTTGCTGCTCAGATCTGTTGAAGAAAACATAAACAAATAATTTAGCAAAAATAATAAGAATACAGAAGGAAAAATGTGGTAGTATAACATCCAGAATCTGGATTTGTTAATCTTGCTGAGTCATGGCTTAATTAAAGTTTAGTATTAAATATGTTATAATTGGCTGAGTTTGTACAATGTAAAGCATAGTATTTAACATTTGTCTGCTATCTTATACTGAGATGGATCTTTATTTCAGTGTTTAAAACTGGCCATGTGAGAACTTGACCTATCATGAGCTTAATGAAAGAAACTTTAATTTTCATAAATATTTTTAAATAATGTGGACAAAATTCATTTATTTGGAGGAGGCACTGCCCACCAAATCCTTGGATCTATCATTCTCCAGATCTGTTGGGACTGTCATTGATAAAATTTCTAGGCATCATTTTTCTTGAGAGTTGGAAACATACTTGGAAGTTGTGAAATTGGGGGAAACTGACATACTTAGTGCAATAGCTCTTAAAGAAGCCTTTCATATATACACATACTGTATATGTACAAACATACATTTCAAAGAGACTGTAGTAGTAAGGCTGTGGTCTTTCCTTGATCTACTGTTGATCTTTTGGTTGTCTCTTAAAACATCCTTGGACAGGATTCAGGGTAATAATAGCTTCAGTTGTGTAAAGTAAGGGTTTTTTTCATAGTAACTTGATTGTGGATTCTGGAACAGCACTATTTTTAATCGTCTGCTGACTGGATGGTTAAACCACATGACTAAACTTAATACTGTGAAGGACAAAAATGACATTGCTGTGAAAGAGATTTGAAGAGTGTTCCACAGTGACCACAATGTCTAGAGATGGTACTTAATGAGTCTGAATGACCTTTCCATTTTGGCATGTGGTAGGTTTCCATTCCATATCCTTAACTTTTCAATTAAGTGGTATCTATCAGTGGTTAGATAGAGAGCTTTCCCTCTCCATTGTTGAGATTGTTAAGATACCGTAGAGAGAAAATTTGTAACTCAGAGTTGAAATGAGGGCCCTTGGTGATATAGGGCAGCATGCCATCTTAGTCATGTTGTTAAGTATCCATGTTCATATGGAGTGCTAGAAGATTTCCCTCAAACAACATTAACAAGAGAATCAAAGGAAAAACTTGTCTGTTTTAGGATAACTTATGATTGTCTTACTTGTAGTGTTGTAGAGAACATAAAGGAAACATCATGGGGGCTCAGCACAAAAACAGTTGCTGCCAGGGCATGATTGTACCATGGTTGGGTTAAGTACATTTCCATGGAGAAAATCTCAGTGTGAGTGTTTTTTCAACAGAGAAGTAAGAAAAGATCTCTAAATGGGATATATTTATAAAGGCCTGATTTATTCAGTGTGCCAAGTTTTTTATTAGATAAACTGTAATTGCCTGAGTATGCACCTAAATCACATAGTTTACAAACAACGCTGGACTCACTCAATGTATTAAAACCAACCCAGACAGATCACACTATGTCTTAGAGCAGAGGTCTCCAACCTTGGTCCCTTTAAGTCTTGTGGACTTCAATTTCAAGAAATCCTCAGCCAGCAATGCTGGCTGAGGAATTCTGGGAGTTGAA
>JANHFO010006826.1:186299-205360 GCA_032468095.1 Pareas carinatus | reverse complement strand
GGAAGAGGGGGGAACTGGAGGTATGCAAATAACTTAAATTATGAAGAAAATGAAAAGTTTTGGGGAATCAAAATATGTGCAGCTATGATAAACATAAAATAAAATAAAAGGTTGCGGATAAAGACGCTAAGCTTGTCGATCAGAAAGTTGGTAGTTGGGCAGTTCAAATCCCCGATGCTGTGTAATGGAGTGAGCTCCTGTTACTCACCCCAGCTTCTGCCAACCTAGTAGTTAGAAAGCATGTAGAAATGCAAGTAGAAAAATAGAGACCACTTTGGTGGAAGGATAACAGCGCTCCATGCGCCTTTGGCATTCAGTTATTCCGGGCACATGACCACGGGGATATCTTTGGACAGCACTGACTCTTCGGCTTTGAAACAGAGATGAGCACCGCCCCTAGAGTTGGCTATGACTAACATGCATGTGTAGGGAAAACCTTTACCTTTACCGTAAGATAAAATAATAATATGAATAAAATGGAAAGTAGCAATTACACTCACAGACTCCTATCTGATCATGAGCAGAGGAATAAATGAGTTCTATAGTGTGAATTAAGACCAGCTGGGCCAACAGACATTGGGGTGGGATGAGAACTGTTGAGCACAATATATCTTGATATCTTATGAAATGTGCTTTAATATGACGAAATGAAATCTTGCTACGATGCAAACATTAGGAGACCATTGTAATATAGTTGCATTTTCTTTGATAAGTTTAACTTAAAAACTATAATTATCCTGAAGATTTTGCTTAATGTTGGATATATGCAAGGACATCAAACAAAATGAGAAGCAGCTGACCTCCATCTGGTGAGGAAACAGTTGTTGGTTTCTTCCCTGACAGAATGAATGCATGAATCCAGTTAGCAGACTGTGGTCTGGTTAGAGAACTAAGGAAGTTCAAGGTGCTCATACATGGAGGAGAATAAGCTGGTCCCATCCATCAGCCAGAAAAGACCTATTGTAAAGATACTAGGAAAAAAAAGGGGAATAAGGAAAGACCAATAAAAAGTGCCAGAGCAAGTGCAATGGAAGGAGTTAAGGGGAGACAGAATGAGAAGTGGCCATTGATGCAAATTCTACCAATGAGAACCCTGCAGAGTACTTTGAAGCTCAAGTGATTCAGATACAATGGAAATGTTTGAGATTTTGGTCCACAGAGATGGAAGAAGATTGGCTTGATTCCCAAAGGATAATGCCAATGTAGAAACAAAGGAATAACACGAAAGCCCCGTATGAAAGTTTTCTAAGCCTTCTTATATTTCTCTTGGTTGTGCCATTATTAGTTATTTTAGTGAATTCTAGATGGGGGAAGATGTTCAGAAATTCCACCAATGTCAGATTTATTGAAGAAAGAAAATATTTCTAAGATACAGGGCTGAGGCAATTATCAAGACCGCAAGAAAGCAAATGCCTTATAAACACTTCTACTAGTTTATGTCCCTGGAGATTCTCAATCATCCAGTTCATAGTTGTGCCAAAGTGCTTTTTCCAAAAGGCAACTGGACTTTCTTGATTTTTTTCTCCTTTGAAAATGTTTTCCTTCTCATCCAAAAAGCTTCAGAACTAAAAAAGCTTCTTAGATGAGAAGTGAAATGTTTTTAAAGGAAAAAAAACAAGAAAGTCCAGTTGTCTTTTGGAAAAAAACACCTTTAGGAATTCCATTACTTAGGACTTGTTTTGGCTTAATGTTTGGCTAGTAAGTTATAAAGGATCATATTTTATTTCAGAATTAACCCATCTTGAGGAACTGAGATGGTTCTATAGTAGCCCAAGTTAACCTACAGCAAGAATCTGAACAGGTAGATCATCTCTGTTCTCCCACACAGTATTTTTGCTAATCTGATCTTGCAATAATCCTGTACTAATCTTAGGTGTGTTAATTATATTAATGATTCCTTCAATCAGTTCTCTTTCTTCATTTGGCTTGTACATGGACTAGATACTCCTTTTCAGTGGGAGGTACCTTGAAACAAGATCTGATCAGATTCCCTGTTGACAAGAGGAGAAAGTAGCATATCAAAAGATAAAAGTAAGGAATGTGGATACAGTTTTATCTTAGACTAATTAAATCTTTAATAGGTGGCTAACAATTAGTATTCCTCTTTAACTGAAATGAAACTAGATCAAAATTTGTCTTTTTCTGACAAGAAAGGTCATTATTTCTTCCCTATATTTGTTATATTTCTAATCCATGTAATAAACAAATTCAATTAGAATAATAAAATGCAATTATTTATTGGACTCTGCTATTCATAAAAGGAATTAGACCAATTGGAAAAATGGAAATGAGAAGACAGTTTTTCAGCAAATTCCTTTGCAATTCTTTGTGCTGCTTTCCAGTTTGCTTAGGTGGGTCTTCCAATAATCCAGAATCTATTATTATTAAAGGACGTTTCAGGAAAATAAGATGAGAAATATGTATCCACCAATTTCTCAAGAAAAGATCTCCCTTAATAGTGAATTAATATGTAAAAAACATAGAGAGAATTCCTTCCCCCTTGGGTCTTTCCTTGAAATCTATCCAATTGTGAAGAGTCAGGGAAGCAACAGACTTCTGAAGAAATAATTTGTAATGAAAGTCAGGATCGTGGCCACCTTATCACACAATAAACGCAAACTCCATTTCCACCTATGAGAATAATTCTTAACTTCTTTTATCCTTTGAAATATTTGCTATCTAAAGTATATTCTGTTTCACCCAAATGAATGAGAACTGTTAGGAATTTATTTTACCAGCAAGCCCTTGGTCAAATGAGGGGCGAAGCCCCCATGATTTCTCCTGATATGTTTCTCCATGGTAAAGTAGATCTGCAGAAGACAGAAAGATGATGGAACTACAGGAAGCTAGATGAGAGAATCTACAACAGTCCTCTCTTATCCCTATGCTGGATGACTCAAAGGCATGGGGCTAGAATAAGAGAGGACAGATCTGGACACCAATTCTCATTCACATGTTTCTAAAACTCAAAGGAAAGCATCGAGATACAAGACTTATAAGTGACTCATGACTGTTTTTCACACTTACAACTGTTGCAGCATCCCCATGGTCACACGATCCTAGTTCATATTTATGACCGTTGCAATGTCCTAGGGTCATGAAATCATCTTTTGAGAACTTCTGTCCAGGAAAGTCAATTAGGAAGTCAGATTCACTTAATAACCATGTTAACCATATAAGAAGTGCAGTGCATCACTTAGCGACTGTGGCAAAAAAAGTCGTAAAATGGAGCAAAATCACTTAGCAAATGTCTCACTTAGCAACCTAATTTTTGGGTCAATTGTGGTTGTGGATTACCTGTAATTTGGTTTCTGTTTCTGACATTACTGGTTACTGTTGAGATTCTTTCTGTGCTGTATACAAATCTAGTCCCCAATTAATTTCCTGTCTGAATCACAGGGCAAATTGGTCTCTGCACCCATTCCACTTATGGCAGCTGAATTTTACTTCGCACTGTCAATGGGGTGCCCTCTATTGAATTTGACGGTTAAATTAGGATATATAAAATGTATCATACATCCCACCACTGTTCTAAAATAATTACAAAACATTGCTAATTCAGCAGAAAAGTACAAAAATGAGTGATGGGAATGTGGGCGAGCAGAATGCTGAATGCATCTCACAGGTTATGGAGTGCTCATTTCTATCTTACACTGCTAGTTCTCCAATTTGCATCGACAGTCAGAACAGAGAAAGCTTGTAGAAGAGGCATGTTGCACTAGCCTTTCCACACATGCAAAATGTATATCCTTGCTGGTAATATTTGACAGGCTTTCACGATAGTGTGAAATTGTTCAGAAAGAATGCTGGGGAACATTCATTCTCAATGCTGTTAGGCTCACATATAAGCTAATACTTGTCATCTGAATTTATTATCTAGCATTTTTTGGTGGAAATAATATTTCAGCAGCTTCAGATCATCTTAAGCCATTGAGTCAAAGCGAGTTGGAATTCAAAATAAATAAAACAGTGCTGTCAAGAGAGTCGGCAGTGAGAAGCTGGCATTAGTGCATAAAACAGAAAAGTCAGCAATATCATGTTATTGAATAGGTAGCAATAGTCTTCTGGGTGTAAGCTTTTTACTTCAGTGAAGTGCAATACCACACCCCAGATCAGTGTTGCAAGTTCTTGAGAATCAATAATGGCTACCCAGCATGTCCTTACATGTTTGGACCTGTTAAAAGACAAACATCTTCCCTTCTCTTTAGCCCAATGCCAGCAGTATTCCGTGGCCCATTTTTGGTTGCGCTTTATTTATGTTATTGGATTTTCTCTCTATTCACTTAAATAGGTTAGTGGGTACAAAAGAGAAAAGTCACAGACAATTTGAAAGTAATGTGTTGATTTGGATTAAAACCAGTACTAATGGTTTCTCCTTATATTATTTGATCATTAAAATTATTCCTTGGAACTTGCCATATCTTGATAAGTATTAAAACAAAGATATTCTGATCCCATGGGGCCTGGATTCAGAATTACTCACCTGTGATCCTTCTTTTCCCCAATCTAATTTTTCTAGAATTGATTTCATAGCAATTGATATTATATATTGATCCAAAAACTTTGTACTGTGAGACATAAATGTATCTGTTGTGATGGCACAATACCAGTTTATTTCTGAGAAGCTGATGACCCAAAATCTTTCAAACTTTCCTTATGGTCTAAAATCCTTGGTTTCAATGCTCTGTATGGTATTCTCTGAATATTTGTGAGACTTATAAAGATTGAGTCAGTCTGTTATCCAATATCACCAACTTTTGCATACAGAAGCTTTTCTGAGGAATCTTCTTGCTCTTTATCTGGAGGAATAAGAAAGTACGGTAACTATTAATGCATAAATCTTCCTCAAGTTATGGTTCTTGATTTGCTAGCTTTATGTTTTTTATTACATGGAATAAAAATATAGAAGTTGAAACCTATTTGTAGAAATATAGAAGTTGAAACCTATTTGTCCTAACCTTCAACAAACTGAATACCTGAAAATATGCTGGGTTTTTTATTTCCACAATTCCAAAGGTTAATCCATACTATCTTGGAATTTGGGGACTCATAGTTCCAGTGCATCTTGAAAGCTATTAGCATTGAGGAACATTGATCTATGAGCATCCCAGCCACCTATGTGTGATTTGGCAGAAAACTATACTAACAAGAAATTTCCTGATCCCTAGCCTTTGTCACTTCTCTTTCAATTTACTGCCAGTCATCTGATAGTTCTTTCAGATAACCAGTGCCAAAACCAGACAGATTTTACACATATAGAAGCTGTCACCGTGTTGAAATAAAGGTGTAACATAAGTTGCATATGCCATATTCTCGTAAACATTTAAGGGTATTAAATGTATCTGTTTCTATGCCTTGAGGGCAGCATAAAAATTGCATGAAAATATGCCACCAGGGCATGTTTGTTGGTAAGTCCTACAGTGCGAGATCTGTACCATAGGGTTCCCCCTGATTATATATTTTCTTATTTTATTCAAACATTCTTTTTTGGAAATAGATACGTTTATATTTGCCTTTTTACAAAGACACATAAAGCAGTCATTTTCTTTCCTTCAAAAATGAGCCGCAATACTTTTTTTTCCAGGGTGATGAGAATCAGATGCCGAGCAGAAATACTTAACATTTAGATAAGTGCTGTATCATTAGCTTTTCCAGGAACTGAAATGTCTGTATGGCCCATCTAGATTATGTTGCTCATCTTACATACAGATGTCTATTAGCTGTTCCTCCCGTTTAATCTAAGAGATGACATTTTAAAAAGAGTCATATGAACAAAGTCACCAACACTCTTGCAAAATATAGTTTTATCTCTGGGTTGTTTTATTAATATATGTTGCTGATTATATAACTTCCTGTTTCTATGAATTATTTCATCATAGTATTTGCACAAGCTTCAATTTACTTGTAAACTGAAACTAGTTTTCAATTTAGGATTGTCACATCATAGATGAAATCATTGATCTATAAATTCAGAAGTGGTAATGACTGAAACTCCCGTAGATTTAAAATTAATCCATGCAGTTTGAACAATCTAAGTGCAGAGGTGAAATGAATAAAATTCAAAGACGAGACAAAATCTTGCCCCTGTGATGTTTCTAACCCAGCCATTTCTTTACACAACACAAAGATTATATTCTGAAGACCAAAAGGCATTAGAACATAACACTTTGAGCACTGGTCTTCATTGGATTATGAGACTGCATAAGAATAAATACAGTGCCCTGCTAGATCGGACCTCTGGTTTATCTAGTCTAGCAGTCTGTTTTCAAAATGACTGACCAACTGTCCACAGAAGCCCACTAGTCTCCCAGCAGATGGCCTTCAGAAGAAGTCACAGTGCCATCTAATTGCTATTGATCCCCATGACCGCCATTATTTGGTTCAACCCTTTATTGAAGCCAGCCAAACTGGTAGCAGCACCACTTCTAGTGGTAGCAAATTCCAAACTTTAATTATATCTTATATAAAATCCGTGAGAGATTTCTTACTTGGGCTAAAAGGAAAGAGGAGGCAGCAAATAAATTGGGGGAGGGGATTAGGAATAATCTTGAGATAATCTAGGAGTTGAAAATGATTTGATGGCACATAGAAACCTCTGAGATTTTCACTCTTGCATGAGATTACTGACATTTTGAACGATTTCATCGCACCAGTTCTCTTGATGCCTAGAAATTAGATTTGGCTACCTCATTCTGTCTAATGGTGCATCTGGCTGTGCTTAGGCACAACACACAGAGCAATTCTGTCAGTTTCTGTCAGTGTTCCTCAATGGAAGCAGATGGCCATTTAAGGGCATCTTTCAGTTTGTGAGATTGCATTGGAAAACATCTCTATAATAACAATGTATCTGTGGATCAACACTGCATATGTATCATAAAAAGCAGCGGGAAGAAAAGAAAAGGAGAAAAAGACTAATAGTCTATCTTTTTGACCTGCTTTCAGGTGAGTCTTGCCATTTTTTATGCATATGGTGTTGATCTGACGAGAACTCAGATTGCACTCTTCGACATCTTTACTAGGAATAAGACTCAATGAGCACAACAGATTTTTTTTGTAGAGTAGATATTTACAGGATTCCATTTCACATAAGAGTTCTGGAGTACAGTAATATAAATAAAGCTTACTATATTGAAAATTCTACCTACTGAACATAAGAATTTTCAGCTGGGAACTAAAGAAATCAATCATACTGAAAATAACTTGGAGATAGAAAGGGAGAAAGAAATCATTGTGATACTTTATTTTTTTTATCCACTAAACTTTGTTCCAGCTACTATATAACTAAGCATAAAGAAATTATTAAAAGTGAAGATTCTTGTGGTAATTATGAACGTGTAAGGCAAGGGATATATTAAATAAACTATTTAGTGTGATTCATTCAACCAACTTTGTGTCTACCAGTTTTATTTTTAGGCAAGGGGACATTACTGTTTGATTAGGGTTAGCTCATGCAAAGAGAAAATTACTAAAATAGCCTACTTAATTTTCAATTATAAACATACACAAAAAGAGAATGAAAATATCCAAGATTCCATGTCAGCTAGCCCTGGAAAATGTATTGGCTTATGGTAGATAGTGGAACTTCAAACTTTCAGTTTTAAAAGAATGCTATTTCTCCTGGAATGTGATTGCAGAACATGTCTGTGACTCAAAAGGTTTTAGAAAAGTTAGGCATAAAAATTGGACATTTATGTTCAGAGAAGCTCTGTAGTAGAGCAGATGCTTTGCAGATGATCCTGGGTTCATCACTGGTTTATTCTGGTGCAGTTGGGAAATGCTCCCATTGGGAAGCCTGGAGAATCGCTGGCACTCAGTATAAATTGACAGGAGAAAGATGGCCCAAGAGTCATTTGTAGCCCCTGGAATCTTTTTGTAGATCATGGAACCACCTCTGATGGTACAGCAACAGTAAATGTCAGCAATTGGTGTTAGTTTCCATTTTTCCAGGGAAAACTCAAATCTTGACTGTTTTTAAGATCTAGAAGATATGTAAAACATTCTAAAATCCAAGAAATCTAGCCTCAAAGAGTCACCCTTCACACCAGAAAATCTCACTGCTCTATATTGCTGCCAAACCCATTCCATGCTTGTACCTCAAGTAAAGTGTCAGTCTTGTCCATAAAAACATTCTCTCCATAATAAAGGGAAGAATTGTTTAGATAGCTCAGTGATATAATAAGAGCAGTTTCATTGGTTTCTAAGTTGCACTTTTTACCTCATCCCTCCCCTAAACTTCCACATCTCTAGGAGTGCCTTGTTAGTCTGCCTCAGTAAATACAAGAAAAAGCATTTTGGTCCCTTTATGGTTAAATTGATTTATTTTAGCGTAAACCCTTGTGAATCCATGTCTATGAGACACAAGAGAAGTCAGAGGCATATTTATGTGAAAGCTTTAGCTTGATACATCTGGAAGACACCTGGTTGGAGAAGGCTGAACTAAAATACCAAAGTGTAACAATTCAATTTAAAAGAAAGTAGTTTTAACAAAGAAGATGGCAAATCTAATTTGTAGTTGCTAAAAATGTAGGCAGAATGGGGATGGTTTTCATTTGCTGGCCAAAAGTAATGGAGGAGGATTTCCTTGGACTAATACAACTATCATGTGGAATGCAACCACAGAAAAAGCTGTAATCTGTGGCGCTGCATCTCTCAACAGAGTTTATAACAATCTCCAGACAACATGGCCAGCATGACTCATAGTCCAGTACATCTGGAGAACACCAGGCTGGAAGGCTGACCTAAAATATACTGGGCCTCAGCCATTCCAGTTTTAAAACTTCTTAGTTAGTCCCACAAGCAAAATAGAAACAAGGTCAACAAATAGACACTGGACTCCATGCTTTAGTTTTTTGAACCAATCAAATGTTAGAAACTCTGTTTATCTGTGTTTCCAACAGTAAGAAAAATCTCTTAAAAATTAGCAGAATGGGATGAAAGCTAGCATGGGCCAGCAAAAAATAGATTGTGTTAAAAATGGGCTTAAATTATACAGAGGGTGAGTAAGAAAGAATCCTGACAGACATCCCTCAAATATTTCGGTATTAAAAGCAGTAGGGAAGTGATGCCATACCTATCACCTATTCTATGCGTCCCTGTCTTCTTCTTCCTAAACATGAGACTTAAACAACCTTTCTTGTGCTTCCTAGTGCACATATACACACAAACCATTTAAATACAACATGAATAGAAAGCATGAGTACACACATATAGGCAATACATATAGGCATCCATCTTGATTATACTATTTCTCTCTCACACACACAGAGGCAACATATATGCATCTGTCCTGATTAGACATACACATTTGCACATATGTGATTCATCTCTGGGGAGAAAGTGCTGTCTCTTTTACACACACGCATAGAAACAACATTAATCAGGAGAAAATAAACGTGCTTTTTATGAACAATGCAGGCAAAAAGGTTGGGGGGAAAATCTAGGAATGTTCTTTCCCTAACTTAGTTCCTTTCTGATTTATTTAATGTAAACAATAGTGGCTTAGTTCATACGTCATGCTTAGGTAAGCTATGTTTTATGAATTCTAATAGTTGTATTCAAACGTCATAAAATGCCAAGCCACACAACTCATCTCAATTGTAGAATGATGTGTCAATACATCCAATCATGTGCAATGTCCTCTCTTTGACTAATTGTAGCCAAGCCTTACAATTTTGCACTTGGGTAATATGTGAATGAGACAAAGCAGATTTGCATGTTTAGGTTAGTTTCCACCAACACAGATTAATTCCAGGACAATACCCAGCCATCCAGTGAGCTTGTCTGAAAAGAACTCGCATCATACCATTCCTTATACAATGTGTGGCAAAATAAAAGAAAAACATTGTGAACTTACTCAACATGTGCTCATTACTCTGGCTGCTCAGAACTGCAGTTAGAACTTACTTATTGCAATAACATCAGCTTGATCATATGGCTTGTTTAGAGAAAATTTGCAATTAGCTTAAAGATGCCTGCGGGGAAGGGAGGGAGTTTGGAACGTCATGCCTGAAGATGCTGCCCTGTTATAACAAGGACCAAAATAAATGGAATGAGGCTGTCACAATCCACAATGATGTACATTTTGAGATAAAGATAACAATATATCTGACCAGCTCTATGAGGACATTGCAGACAGATTCACACAAGAGCTGCTTCCATTGCAAGGAGGTGTTTTCTTCATCCCTTTGCCACCATCCATGTGGTGAACCATGCAACCCCTCTTGTGACTAGTGAATGATTTCCAGAAGAAATTATTTCTTGGAGAGAGAACAAGAAAGAGGTGGAGTTTACCCAACCCAGAAATCAACGCCATGCTTTAGTTGGTTTTGACTTTGGCTGAATGTATTGTATGAACTCAGCCCCAGCTCAAGCACAGAGGATTTCCAAAGCTGTAATTTAGTGTACTAGCTGCAATGGCAGCAATTTTGTCCCAGCTATTATTAAATTATTCAGGGTTAGGGTACTGAAGCTTCTTCTTAATGGAGCTCAATTTTGTTTTTATAAACACAAAAAATTACGGCAGCAACACAATATGTTGCATATTCCTCCTTATGTATCTGTTACCATTCACCACTAGGTCTTAGCTTTGTGCAGGGTTACAAATCTTGCTGACTAAAATACGGACTACATTGAAGTTCATTTAATGGTTCCCTGGCCCCATTAATACTAAGCAATAACTTAACTTCTTGTCCTAGAAGTACTATTTCAAATGGTAACTCGCCTTTGTTTTTCCTTGAAGACCTTTTGCTTCTCATTCAAAAAGTTTTTTCAGAACTTCTTGAGAACTGAAGAAGTTTCTTGGATGAGAAGCGAAATATTTTCAAGGAAAAACAAAATTCAGTTACCTTTTGAAAAAGCACATTTGGAACAATAATGGCCTGGATGAGTGAAAATCTCCTTAGACAACTTTACTTCTTGGGAGAAAAGGCCAATTTTGTGCCTGAATATTACAGATTATTGGTAAAATTTGAGAAATGTCAGGACTTGAGGCAGCCATTCAAGAGCATATAATTTGTACTGTATTGGTATCCTCTGTGGTAGATATTTTTTGCTTTCCAAGTTATTTTTGTCTTCAAAATAACCTTTCGTTCCCCTCACGGCAGCACATTTCTATTTGTCACCCACCTTGTCCTCAGTGCTCTAGAAAGAAAGTGCCAAAAATATTTCAACACAAGTCAGGCTGTACCCTTCCACTTGTGGAAGTTGCAGAATAGAGAACTAGGTGAAGACTTGGAACTGGCTCCATTCAGAAGGTAAGAGATGAAACTCAATGAAGCCTAAAGCAACATTAATTTTACTATTCCCAAAGAGTTCTGGCAACCAGTGAGCTTAATAAGATGATCATATTCATTAGACAGACTGTCATATCACAAAGTGTTCCTTTTTGTCTTTTCCATGGATGGATTGAAGTTGAAAGATGTGCTATTTTCTGTAACATCTTCAGCAGCAGCAGAAAATACCCTGAATCAGCATAGTCATGTGATTTTTGCAGGTATCTGCTTCAATTCACAAATTGGTTTGGGTGGGATGAGTGAATTAAATACGGAATGAAGCTCCCTTTAAAGCATTGCATTGGTCTAATATTTAACAAATTATTCATTATGATCAAGGGTAACCATAGGAAGAAGTTAAAACTTTCAAGATGGGGGCCATACCCATGTGATTGAAGCCCCCATCCAATTTTACATACATATAAAATTATGTTAAATTATGCAATGAATGTAAAAAGAGATGAGGTTTTGATTAGTCCTTCATGCCCACCTCTTGATTTTTTTTAATAATCAGTAGATGCACCTCTAAGAACCGCAATTTGAAGATAGTAAATCATTTAAGAGTTCAATTTGTCCTCAAAATGTCCAGCAGGCATGGCTTCAAGATCTATTTGATTTTGTCCAGCTTCTCGAGGGCTTGGTGTTTTTTGTTATGGTTCATCGCACAGTCAGCCAGATGTTTAGACTGGATTTGGCATTTTTATCAGCCTATTATTATTATTATGGATTGCTTTCATAATAGTAGTCATTCAAGCCTTTGTGTATTGTGACCGTGTAAACTGTCTACATCTTTGTTTCCTTAATCCATCAACAGACTTGACAGCCTAGCTTTACATTCAGTTTATTTCCTGATTCCAACAATCGGCTTCAATTCATCCCCTTCAAATCTGTGATCACTGTAGTCTTTAGATCACATGACTCATCATACAGTTCTACGGTGAAATTTAGAAAAGTGCATTGTTATCAATTCTGTATTATCATATGGTTTGAAAATAAGCATATATTGTATAATTTTGCAATTGAAGAACCAATCTTTCTGATCCTGGGAAAAGTTATTTATCTATGTAATTTATTTCTTTATTTATTCTATTTATACAGCTGCCTTTCTCACTTATAGAGCTTTTCATATACTTGCAGGCCTTAGTATGTGGTAGTTTTTTGTATGGCAAAGATTGTTATAATTTTTATCATGGATACCAAGGAGGTTAAGCATTTAGTTACGTGTGCCCTTCCCTTTCCCATTTGTCCTCCTTTCTATTTGTCTGATCTTCCTTTGCCTATTTGGATACCTGGTAACCTTATTCAGGTGTTACTGAATAATTTATCAAGTACTTAGAAGGTGGGGGCATGGCAGCACAAGAAAACAACAGCCAACATCTTAATAGCTAACCATCAACACCCGAATCCACCTCTGAAAAGGTACACACAATAGGCAGCATATAAATACCACACACAGAACATCCCAGAACACAGAAGTTAACTGGGGATGGATTCTGGCATGAGTTTGAAAGCTCCGAAGACAAAATCTCTGGTCCCAGTGACCGACCCAGATTGGATCTTGTTAACCCTTTCTGGGGTATCTCTTTCACCCCCAAAAAATCACTGATAATTGCTGCTTGCCTCCCTTTCTCTGTGGTAGCTTTGGGTACTCTCAGGAGAATCTGAGATTTCAGACGTGCAATATTCAGATAACTAATGAGGAATTGAAAAGTAAATACTAGCATTCTCAACTGGTCTGGGAAACCAAATGGGAATCAATGCAGCAGATAAAGTACTAGTATGAATTAATGCAAATGCAAAGTTCCGGGTAAAATGTGGATCAACTGAAGCTTGGTTGGTTTTCTTGCTTTTAATTAATTTTCTCCATTTTCTTCCTTTGTGGTTCTTAATAGTTCTTGTCTTACAACCACAACTGAGACCAGGACTTTCTTCACTAAGCAAGGCAATTATAAATGAGTCATGACGGATGTTACAATCTTTTTCTTTTTGCCCCGGTCATTAAGCAAATCGCCACAGTTATTAAGTGAATCTAGAATTGTGCTGATATATAGTGTAGGGCAGTATTTTCCAATCTTGGCAACTTGAAGATGCCTGGACTTCAACTGGCTAGGGGAATTCTGGGAGTCCACACATCTTCAAGTTGCCCGGGTTGAGAAAAACTGTTGTATGATGAAGCTTTTTTGAATAAATAAACCCTTGCCTTTTAGTTTTAATGAGACAAACCTAATTACTTCTTAACCAGGCAAAAATCCAGCTATGCATGTTCTAATTATAGATCTATTTCCTTGATAAATGTGGATGTTAAGATTTTAACAGGTACTTTGGTCTACAGATTGCAGTTTGTTCTTCCAACTGTTGTAAATCAGGCTGAATTTAGATAGAGTCTGACAATATCATATGTTTAATCAATGATTTTGCTCCAACTCAAAACAGATACAAGGTTTTGGGATGCTGAGAACATTTTTGATACATTACACTTTCCCAAAGATTTATATTTTGCATTGATATTATGCATTCCACCTTAAATCACATGTTATCATTAATGGGGTGTTTTCATGGTTTCATTTATGCTAAAGCACACAATTAAGACTTCTGCTTTCTTCCTTTAAAAAAACATGTTAGATTTTCTTGCCAGTCTAATTAGAATTTCTGAAAACATTACTACAATTACATCAGAGTGCATGGTTCTACTGTATGTTATTTTATAATTATAAATAGTGTTTTATAGATAGATCAGAAAATGCTAGCCTTAACCACATTTTATTCAGCTATAATAAGTTCAATATACAATGGAGTAAACCAGACTTGATGCCATGGAGTCATATCAAGAATGTCTCTATAAAATCATAGGACTAAGGTTTTAACCTTCTACACTTTCAGAGTCTTCACTGGGCATTATTCTAACATTGGTCACAAGTTGGACCAATAAGAAAATTCAGAATTTGGTTCTTATTTGGACTTACCTTGGAATAATTATTTGTACTAAAATCCTGGCGTGTATTGGGATAGCTGTTTGTTCAGGGATCTTATTTAAGATCTGCATTTAATACTGTAAAAATCTATGGGAAAGATTGGATTGCAAATACACTTTCATGCATAACTGTTATACTTTACAGGATAATTCCAGATTTTAAAAAAGGACAGACCTACTTATGGATAATTTAGATTTTTCATAGCATTACTTTGGATTAAACAGTTCAAAAGAAGGAAGCCATTTTAAACACTGTTACTGGCTTTATTTTTTTGTTTCCTACCTAGGGTTGGTTTGGCATTGGTTGGTTAAGATGGACAGACTTATATATTTGTGTAATAAGCATTTTCTTAACTGATCATGTGCCCTCAAGTCTATGTCAACTTCTAACAACCAGTGCACCAAGACAAGTAAACAGATATTGCATGTTGACCACAACTTTTGCAAGAGTTCTGGGGGCTGCCCCCCATGATTTTCAAGAGCACAGAATCCCTGGTCCCTCAGGTGGAGCACCTCCGTACTAGACTGGGGTCTTGATCTTGCTTTCACATCTGGCAACCAGATTGATTTTCCAGACTAGACCTCAGAATGCAGGCTTCTCCCTATGGAACAATAAATAGCTCTGCAGGGAGACAGGAAAAGGAGCTGCTGCATAGAAAACATATGTTTGGAACGAGAGTGGCAATGGTTAAAATGTTGCTTTATGTTTAGTCAGACTAAGGGGTAAGTGCACCCTCAGCCTTGAAAGACCATAACATCAGGAGATCCAACATCTGACTTGAGGCTCTGTGAAAAGGCAGGACACAAAACAAACAAAATAGGGAACAAAAACATCAGTGTTCAATCAGAACTGTTGTGTTTATCAGATTAAAGGAAAGTGCTCTTTTCTATTTTTCAACAACTTGAACAGGGATTTGAAATATTCTAAGAACAGCTAGTAAGTTGATACAATCAGATTCTTTTTATGCTTGTTGTCACAATCTAAACCAGTGTTTGAAAACTTGGCACCTTTAAGATACGTGAACTTCAACTCCCAGAATTCCCTATCCAAAAGAGGAATTCTGGAAGTTGAAGTCCAGACATCTTAAAGTTGTCAAATTTGAGAAACACTGGTCTAAGGGTTCAAAGATGGTAGCAAATTGGATGAGGAAATAGCAACAAAAACTTAATCCAGATAAGACAAGGAGTATAGGAGAACTGTGTTTGTATCTGTTTTTGTGTGTATATCAAAATGGTCACGATGGTGACTGAAACAGCACCCTGCATGTAAAATAGGGTGGGACTTCAACAACCACAGTTATGGCCACTGGAGTCCACTTCTGCCTGGCTTTTAAATTGCTATTGTTCTTGTGTCAGTCAGACACTTCCAATTCTCTATGACCCACTGGGCAATAGTTTATCAAGGTTGTTTATCAGGAATTGCTTCTCTGGGGTTCTTGTGAGCTCAGTTTATAGTATTAGCAATAGTACTTAATCACTATATCTCCTGCTGGCCTCTTTTCCTATTGCCTTTATTTTCTCTATATGGGCCCACCTGCACTGTAGGATCTGCAGGTGAGACTCTGCTTGGCTGTCCCTCCTCGCAATTTAAGGTGGCATTTGATAGGAATGTGAGAAAGAATAATTTCAGTGGTGACATTAAACTTTGGGATTCTTTTCCTCAGAAGACATCCATAGCTCCTTGCTTGGAGGGGTTGAAGTAGATCATAAGACTTGTAATTTTCTGATATCAATTGCTACATTTTAATGGATTATTTTAAACTAACTGCAGAATATGCATGTTTTTGTGTGTCTGTTTTTATTTGATTTAGGTTGGTTTGAAGGGCTTTGACTGCATCTATGGATTTAATACATTTTCTACATAGCTTTTTGGACCTATCTTGATTTCTGAGTTCTGCCGTCTTTTGGAAAATGTTAGGCTATACTTATCTGTGTAAATCTGGCTGAATCTGAAATTGATCCTCCTACACACAAGGTAACCATTGGGTTGGTAAAAAATGTGATTACTCTCAATATAGGAATATGACACTTATGATCTGGGGCATCTTATTATTGGAGCATTCTATTTTCTTTAGCTTGGTACCCACAAGCTACAGTTGCGTTACAGGCTCTTGACTCTTGTGAGAATGTTGGCTGGGGATGATTGGAACTATTAAACTATTTTGGAGAATGTCAGATGGGAAAGGGGCATTTCAGTGGGAGTTAAAAACTACTCTTGAGAGTCTAGAGAACTTGACCTTCATTTTTAGTTGGTTCATGCCAATGGCAGTCAAATGTGATGGAAGCTGGAAGGCGCGGCACCTGCCATCTGGCAAGCGACAAAGAACTACCAGTACATAATATCTGAAGCAAGGACATGTGTCCTCGTTCAAACTGCCACAATTTAAAGCCCCAGTGCTCTGATAATGATGTAACTTTGTTCCCAGATACTCTCAGCAGAAACGGTGCCAACTTGGCATACTGTATATTCAAAAAGCCTTTCTATAGAAAGGGTAAGCAGATAGATCCTAAATATATATATATGCTTGCAATAAATGAGTTTCAGTCTCTTGGCTTCTAAGAGTGATGCAAAAAAAAATGTTGTTAGATGTCCTTAAACTGATATGAGAACATCTGTTTATAGAAAGAAGGCATTCATAATGTTTATGGGCTCTGGATAAGGGGTACCAACGAAATCTGCTTGCAGGTCTCTTCAGTCAATAGGTTCAATAGCACAGGATGGGAAAACTTTTAGAAAATCCTCTCTAGAACAATGTGATCCTAGAGAGCTACCTAACCCTAAACCTAACCACCTAACTCCAACCTTGGCCTGGACTTGATGGATTTCATTTGGAATGACATATAGCAATTTCCTGCATTCTTAACCAGCAATACAGTTTTTAATGTGCTTTAAGGTATGTGTGCATCGGCATCGGGCAACAGGAAGCTAAAAGTTCTGAGAATCATCTCACAGATAATAATAGTGCAAAGGTGGTGAGACAAAAATATGAGGTGAAGAAGAAGTTGAGGCTGCATGCCAGGCAGCAGTTTGCAAAAAAGCAATATGTTACAATTATAGACAAAGCATCGTCCCTTTGTTTACACCAGATTCTGGATGTTTATCACTTACACATTCAGTATTATGATCTGAATTTGGAACAAGGAAAGAAACAAACTCTGGTGATGAGCCTTACGTGCTTATATTCTGCCAGTCACCTCAATCCTTATACAATTTTGCATTTGGAAAAGTGTAATTAATAAGTGCAATTCTATGCATAGATTCCACTTCACTGACTAGGAGGTAATAGTCAATCAAATTTATATAGCTGCCTGCATCACATAAAATGATTCTGGGTGGCATACAACAATCAAATAAAAAAACATTTATATAAATACAATCTTCATAAAATATAAAACAATCACTATTAAACATTAAAATATATGAAGAATTAATATATACAAGCCACAGGTATGGAGAGAGTAATTATATCAATACTGGAGTCATTTTAAGATGTTATTAGTTCTCTGAGACATAACTAAGTCTGGAGGAACTTCTGGAATATCAATAGGGATGGAGCTTACCTGATTTAGTAAGGGACAATGTTTCATTGAAGGGGTGCCACAGTAGAGAAGACCCACCTCCTGGTCATCAAATGCCATCAAATGTGAGACCCTAACAGATGGTACTCACAACTTATTTTCTCTGCCGGATCTAATGGGTTGTGCTGATGGAAATGGGGAGAGTCATTCTCTCAGACAACCCGGTCCCATGCCATGAAGGTCTTTAAAGGTTAAAATCAGCATGTTAAATAGGACCCAAAGCAAACTGACAGCCAATGCAGCTTGCAGCCCAGAGGTATAACATGTGCTGTTCTGGAAACCCACATAAACTGCCCACACTGCTACATATTGCACCAGATGAAGCTTCCAGATACACTTCAAGGGTAGCTTCATGTAACATTTCAGTAGCCTCATTACAGTAGTCCAATCTGGAGGTGACCAGGGCATGAGTGACTGTAAGCAGAGTCTTCCAATCTAGGAATTGACACAACTGATATAGCACAGCAAAGGCCCTCCTAACTATGATTGCTCTTCAAACAGGAGTTGTGAGTCTAGGAGGACCTCAAGACTGCACTCTGCAACTGTCTAGGCACTGCAACCACATCCAGTATCAAATATGACATTGTTCTAAAACCCAAAGTCTATACTAATTGGAGATAGTTGGGGATAGTTGGAGGTCTTAAATATGCTGACATTGTAAACTGGTCAGAAAGTGTTGTAAAGCACTATGGAGCCGTTTATGTCTAAGTGCTATTGCCATTGTTAATCATACAGTATTATAAAGCCACTTAAAACTCTTAAATAATTAAATCTAAATAAGAACAAGATCCCAAGAGGGTTGAAATCAGAATGTTATACATACTGCGATAATTAATGTAGGGGATCAAGCTATGTCTCTAGTAGCAACAGACTGTGAAAACTAATGTGAATTTCATGAGTACATGCATTCTGTTTTTTAATATCAGTCATTAGGATTTCTTTAAAAGGATAAATGGTAATCCACATAATACTGGATTATAAACTGTTGAGCATCTCTCCACCTAGAAATCTCTGGTCACAATACACATACAAATGGGGCAGAACTCACATAAATATGACAATTTTGTCAGTCTCTCCAACCCCAACTGTTTTAATGGAGTGCATTTTGTAGCTATTATGAGAGATGTATTTACAGGACATACTTTATAGGGATAGGCAAAACATAGGGGGGTGCGGACCTGGTTGGTATTACCGAGACCTGGTTGGGCCAAGAGGGGGGAGTACCCCTCGTAGAAATGTGC
>JANHFO010006826.1:90176-103250 GCA_032468095.1 Pareas carinatus | reverse complement strand
TTTTAAAAGCATTATTAAAAGAATTAAACAGGCCTGTAATTTCAAATTAAATTTAAAAGGGGGGCAAAGCTAAAAACATTCAGTTCATCACCCATTTATAGATAATAGCAAAGTGAACAGACTCACTCTCCTACAATAATTTAAGCTTACTTTGAGAAACATTCTTCATACCCGATCACATTATCCGCTCTGATTTCTCTATCCATTATCCTTATGTTTAGTAAGCATTCTTCCAAAGTAGAAATGGTTCGTATAG
The DNA here is from genome assembly GCA_032468095.1 of Pareas carinatus. Lineage (NCBI taxonomy): Eukaryota > Metazoa > Chordata > Lepidosauria > Squamata > Pareidae > Pareas > Pareas carinatus. Next base: position 102,994 of record JANHFO010006826.1, on the reverse strand, counting down.
TGATATAGGATAATATTATAGTTGGTGTAATTTTTCATCATTTCTAAACACCTTGTAATTATGACCACATTTTTCAAACACAACTTCCTGAGTTCTTAATACATTAATTTTCACGTCCATATGCCTTACTGCAATCTGCCTAACATTCACAACAAATCTTTCAGTTCCTTAGTCAAGAACAAGGTATTTGACTGTGTACAAAAAAATCATACACAGGCCTATTTGAAATCACACCTCTGCGGTCACAAAAATTATTCTTTCTATATGTTCCATGCATATATTTGGATAAAACAGTCGGTTACATTTTCTCACACAACATGGACTATGAGGATTCTGATGCTAAAAGAATCCATTTCAGATGCATAGTATTGTGCTGTCCTACTTGTTCGCAAGCACACATAATGGTGGTTTAGTAGGCTTATTAATGTTCCCCAGCAATTCCCTTCACCAAAAGCCCAGAACTGTCTCAATCGAGTCCAGCCACAAGCAGACCAATGCTAGTCCATAGAACAACGGTCAATGAGTCCACAAGGCACTTGAAGGTTTCCCAAACAAAACAAGTCCACCAGGAAGAATTAAATCCACAACACAAGAGGATTCACAAGGCAAGAAAAGTCCAGAGTCCACTGGGCACAATCCAAAGTCAAGACACGGTACCAATTCAAAGCAAGGCAGGAATCACAATGACAAGGAAACACACAGCTCGGAAATGAATACATTGAACAGCAAAGAAGTTTTGCAAGCTGGCAAAGAAAGAAAGAGAGTCTTGTATGGCAATTTCTAGCTTAATAGCTTTCATCAGCGAGGCAGACCCTGGATGGGATTCAAACCTGAGCTGAATGACATGTTAGGCTATTTTTGGGGTAGGGCATATATTACGAGCATCCCAAAAAATCAGGCTAGGGCTTATTTTCCGATTAGGTCTATTTTTGGGGACACGGTATGTGTGTAGGAGGATGTGCTGATATGTGTGCACCGGTTCCTAATGCTTCATGGGATTTTATTTTGCTGTTTCAGGAACACGGCATTCCAACCAATATGGGATACGCTGTGGCCCCACACCATTCCGGCGTCTATCCAGTTCATGTTCAACTTTACGATGCCTGGGAAAAAGTTTGGAACATCAAAATCACCAGCACAGAAGAATATCCGCATCTAAAACCTGCACGGTACAGAAGAGGTTTCATTCACAAAAGCATCATGGTGAGCTATGGTTGTTTTGTTTTGTTTTGTTTTCTGTTTGAACCTGACTTTTCTGATTACTGGCCTTCACAATATATGTATATATATATATATTTAAGTATAAAAAAAGGTCACTATTCCAAATGTTCACATTATCTGAAGATCTATTTTTGGTTTATTATGCCCTACTGACAAATTGTAATCCATTCCAGTGTCCTTTATGTTAAAATGGCTTCAAAGACGGTATGAAATTTTGAAACTTGTCAAAATGCAGCTAGTATTGCTGGAAAGCAGCTGCCGCTGGGGGCTTAGCCTTTTCTTTTACCTAACCATTGATTTCCATCCTCTGATAAAAAGTCTGATGTTAACATTAAGGATTAGGACTAGGAACAATGGTTTTAAAACTCCCTATTTATTGACGGGATAATACTATGAAATCAAACTGAGAGACCTTTCGAAGAATCTCATTGCTACAAGGGCAATTCAGAGGGAAAAAGCCTACCTTTTGGTTATCAATGACAGACACCCGCAGATACAGAACTTTTATTATACACATTGGAAAACTACAACATTCCATGACTTTTTGACACAATGGTCATTCAAATGGAGGCCCTTGTCGTAACATCTTACAAGGTTTGAAATTCCTCCTGCAAAGAAATCTTCCTCCTGAAAATGAAGCCAGAAGAGGTAGAAGTCACTCGGAGCCAAATCTGGGCTCTCTGGGAGATGATCAAAAACATCCCAGTGTTGGAACTGTTCCAAATGTTCTTGGGTGTGTCTAGCATTGTGCGGGCAAGTATTATTATGAACCAACACCACATCGGAAGTCGGCGTGCCCCACGCTTGCATCACACCGCTTCGACAATGACAATGCGCTTCACAATGCTGTTCCAGGGTGACTTCGTTCCCAGGAGGGAGATTTCTTTGCAGGAAGGAATTTCAAACCTTGTAAGATGTTACGACAAGAGCCTCCATTTGAAGGGCAATGATATCAAAAAGTCATCTCATGTTGTAGTTTTCTATGTGTATAATAAAAGTTCTTAACATAACCTATATGTTAAAGATGGTTTTACTATTATGAGCATCCTGAAAAATCAGGCTAGGGCTTATTTTCTGGTTATGTCTTATTTGGGGGAAAGCAGGGTATCACCTAAATATAATACTCTGGATTGTATTTTAAATAAAGTCTAACAATTATTGTTAAATTCGCAGCCATGTCTGTATTAGCCTATATGCATGTCTACTGTATATAATATTTTTGAATGGTGCTTTCTTGTCTTTCCCACTCTTTTAGCAATACGCAAGTGGTCGTTCTTCCTGAAAAATGTACTGTTTTGTTTTGTGTGATTTCATAGGTTGAAATAACATTAAAATTAGTAGTCAAATGTATAAAATATAGTTAAGCCTTACAGAGGAGAATTATAAGGGTGAACTCCCTTTACTTTTCTCAACTCCTGCCCAGCTAGCAGTTCGAAAGCATGCAAGTGCGAGTAGATTAATAGGTACCACTTCAATGGGAAGATAATAGTGTTCTGTGTCCCTTTAATGTATGGCTATGCTTTCCACATAACCATGGAAAATGTTTTCAGATAAATCTGGCTCACTTGGACAAGAAACAGATATGAACACAAGACACAACTGATAGGGAAATGTTTACCTTTTTAATCTAAAATAAAATTAAAATTAAAATACAATAAGTGTTGCATATTCTAAGGTAGACAATGCACTCTTCTTCCTTATCTTTATTATTGTATATAATCTTCTACAGGTTCTTCCTCGACAAACCTGTGGCCTTTTTACTCATACAATTTTCTACAAAGAGTATCCTGGTGGTCCAAACGAACTAAACAAAAGCATACAGGGTGGGGAATTGTTTTTTACAGTAGTTCTCAATCCAGTAAGTAGTTTAAATTATTTTTTGAACAAAGCACACCTTAAGAAATATTGACCAATGGTGTTATTTTGCTCTTTTTCTTTCATTGTACTGATGATGCACTCATTAATACTTGTAAATGTTATGCAGAATGTATAGTTTTTCTGATAATAATATTTGTTTATGGTATCTAAATATATAAGTAATAGAGTATTTATTTTAAATCATAAGCTAGCAGAAGGAATAGAATTTTTTTACACTATGAAAATTTTGTTTCAATTTTCTTTTCTTTTTTTAATTTTAAAATACTTCATTACTTACAAATTTAAAAACATTTATATACATAAATACATACATATATTCTTATCACTGAGAGGTCTTTCATAATTCTATCTCTTCTATGTACGTCTTTTAACTACTACTTTAATATTTGTTATTATTATTATTATTATTTTAAATGATTTTTGTCATTTTAGTTTCAAATCTGTCGATCATCAGCATTTCTCTATTAATTGTCCAAGTTGGGACTCTTCTTTTCTTTTCAAACAGCCATATGATCTTTAGATCTTACAAAACCAAAAATGCACGTATCACATATATCATATCATTTTGTATCATACCATATTGTATCAAATTCTATCATATCATTTTAGTTTCAAATTCGTCGATCATCGGCGTTTCTGTAATAGTTGTCCCAATTGGGACTCTTTTTTTTTTAAACCGCCTTATGATCTTTAGATCTTACGAAGTCAAAGTTGAACTTATCATATATCATATCTTATATATCGTATTGTGTCGTATTTTTCTTGTCGTATCATATCTTATCTCTCACTTAATTAGAAGAGTTTTGTCCCTTCTTTCTGCTCTTTTCTTTCTTTCCTCTTTACCCTCCTTTTTCCACCTACCTTTCTACCTTTCTTCCTCTCCTTCTCCTCCCTTCCTCTACTTATTCTTTCTCATAATCTATTCCTTTCTTTCATTCCTTCTTCATTTGCTTTCCTTTCCCTACCTTCTTCTTACCTTCTTCTACCTACTAGTTCTTTTCTTCCTTTCTTTTCTCTTCTCTTCTTCTCTCTGTTCTGTAGACTCTCCCTTTCTCAACTTCTTCTTTATCCACTTTCTATCTCTATTAGTCTATTTGTTTTTTGAGTCATAGATTCCTTCATCTTATGTCAAACCTCTGTTTTCCCCATCTAACCCTTGTTTACTCTTTCATCTTTGTTCTATGCTGAGCAATTTTCTTGGTTGCCTTCCCAACAGAAGTCTGTTTACTTGTGGTTCAGTCATTGTCCTTATGTGCTTTAAATCCCACCTTCATCGCCATTGTTGTGTACTGGAGTAGTAAGCAAGGACAACACGTGACTGGTTGAACAGAACTGTTTATTGGAGACTACATCAGAGCATATATATATGCTCCGATATTCTGTTATCAATTTTTTTCTTATCCACATTGCAATGACACAAAACTTTGCCACTGCATGCGTAACAGAGCAAAAAGTTCACATAAAAATTGTCCATCCTCCCGGGCAAACTGTTCAACAAAGGAAGAAAAAAGCTTTTCGATGGTCTCAATACAACTCACAGTACAATAAAACATGAGCGACATCTTCAACTTCTCCTTTGCCACATATACATACCTGTTCTGCTCTAGGTGTTTTCATGTATCTACCCTGGAGGAGTGCAGATGGCAGTATATTAAACCTGGCCCTGAAGAAAGCTATTCTTTACATCGGAGCAGCAGGACAAGGGGGCAAACTCATGCTGTGTTGTGTTATTTGAACCCTGTGCTTTTGTTGGCCCTGCCAATGGGTGAGTTGGGATTTCCCACAAAGACGCAGTCCCCACCTCTTGAGTGTCTGGGGCTCCCACGCTTGTAGTGCACACGATCCATTCACGTGCTTGGCATGGACATGGTATGCAACACATGTTGAGTCCAATCAGAAAGAGCTGAGAAAGGTCTTCCGACTTATCAACTCACTTCTGATCATGTGTGATTCTCCAGATTTTTGGTTGTCAGAAAACTATGAAGAGATGACAGTTAAATGCTGAGATCTCGGAATGAAATTTGGTTCCACTACAGAAATATACATTTTTATATTTGCCCCTGTGCTTTTTGTAGCTAGTAACACATATGGTTGTGAAAAGAAATTTGTTTCCTTTCTCAGCCAGAAAAAAAGAAAAGAAATTAACAACCTCGGGAGCCTTACAATGCTCTGAAACACTTGAACTAAAGTGCTGATTCATTCATTCCTACCCTTCACTAGAATTTAGCTATGAAAAGGTTAGTTCATTTGGTTATTTCCTTTCTTGCATCACAGATCATACAAGGTCACTTCCTCAACCGGTCACTGATTAGACTTTATTTCTGCAACTTGTGGACAATGATTACCTAAATAGTCAGTCATTAGGTACAGATTACTAACTGGCATAAACAGAGACTGGGTTCAATTAAAACCAAGTCTATAAAAGAAATCATGGCAAGCCATACTTCCGATGAAATAAAAGCTACAATACAGATTGGAAAAGGTTATGTTGTAAACAATCTTAATGTGGGGCATTAATCCTGTTTCTGTAGCCACAGAACAGACTGTTGGGAGCTTCAAAAGCTTTTGGCAAAGCTTTGAGTGATGCATCCTACTTGAGCAAACAATTAACGGAGAGAACAGGTTGCAATTACCACAGGAGACAAAATACTCCAGTAGCCTTTGCCATACAAAGCATGCCAAAAAGGAATGCTTTAGTAAGCATTCTTTGTCATTGAATGAGGTCAGCTGCTTCATATTTGAGGTCATGGGTTGGGGGAGAGAGATCTTTTTCTATCTCCATTCAATAATAGAGTTTTCTGACATCCAATATAACATCTGGATGGGGAAAAGTTCCATCAAGGATCTGCAGAAACTGTGGTGTAGATAAGTGAAGTTACATTTCTATTTGTGTGGTTCCTTTCAAAATGTCACCCAGATTCTATCCAGGTGACTTGTAGTGGCTTTATTCAATGAGAGCAGCCTCTGTTCATGCCCAGAACATAGTAGATCTACCAATTTAGAGAAGCTGGGCCTGCTTTGATCCATTCACATGGTGTGATGTGCCTTCACTAGATACTTTGCTGTGTGAAAGCAGTGTGATGCAGCTCTGTCAGATGGAACATCTCCTAGAGATAGATTGTAATCCATACACCTTTGATGTTCAGTCTCTTTCCTCAACAGTCCAATCCTTCTTTTGAATTCCTTATAGTTCTGTACAAACTGAGAAGGCATAACTTATGGAATGTTGTAAAAATGTTTGTAGGGGCACATCAACCCAGCTATCAAATATTGGTCTTTTTTAAAAAACAAAACAAAATAAAAGGCCAATGACAACTGGAAACCATTTTGGTTGGAATTAAAAATGGACAAATTACTCCACCAAACAAAGGATATTAAGAACAAGCAGCAATTAAGCCTAAGTCCAAATGATCTGTTACTTAGATGAAGGGTAGGCAAAATATTGCCTTAGATTTGTATTCAGTGTATCAGCATAATTTTTGGAGTCTAAGGAGCAGCGTAGCAGATATCAGCCCCCCTCCATTTCAGGAGGCTGAAGAATTTTAATAGGCAAAATGAAAATGCTTAAGGCAATATTTCATTTCAATAAAACTCCTGAATCTTGCTTTTAAAAAAACCCTGATTCCAAACATTTTGGAGAGCATGGCCCTCAACATGCCCTACAAAACTATGTTTAATCCTGGATCATCTTCTCTTCTGGGATACTGTATTTGAGAAGGGCTTCTTGACTAAATTGTTGATTAGCCTTACTCAGTATAAGATTCCCATCATCTCCAGCAAATATGGCCACATCGACTCGGTTTGATGAAAGCTAAAATTGAAAAATAAGATGATAGTCATTTAAGAAATGTCAACAAGGTCTACAAAATGGAAGGTTATTTGGATTAAACTCCTGGCTGCTGCTTCCTGTCCTCCTGTTTCCTAATGGGTGATGGCTGATAGTGACACTGGCGAGTTGTTCACTGTTTACTTACATGAGGAAATAAGTCCTTGAGATAAGACTAGGAAACATCCTGAATAAACTGACTGAGTTGTGTTAGCATACACCTATCTGGGTGGGCCTGAGATAGTTTCATAACATCCATGACTTTCAGCCAACATTGATTTCTCAGGCACCATACAGGGACATTGCTACAGACACATGCACACAAACACACAACCACATTCCAGACTACATATATTTCTGGCAACATGAGAATTCTTTATAACAGAAGCTATTATTTCAAACTGAGTTGACTGGGTCAAGTGATGGGTGTGCATGATGGGACCCGCTGCACCAAGGACTTTTAAGGAATTCCTAACAAATATTTTTAAATAGACAATTTCTGTTCCAAGCAACAAGGAATTTTAAACAATCCCAAGAAAATTACACCTCATGCAAGTACCGTGTTAGAACGCTTTCATGAAATCTAATGCTTCAGTCTGTTCACTTCCTTTTAAACAGAAATTCTCCTATGGTAATTACATTAAAATCCTGCCCCGAAAAATAACAAATCGAAAGCACTATATAGAATATACACTGTATACAAATAGATACATGTTCCCCCTCCTCTAAGAGGGGGCAGCAGTCACATAAACCTCAACAATGAGGGCATGGCATAAAGTTTATAATAGTTTTAAGTGCAGCATCTTTGCTTAAAAGAACTAGCACTGTAATACTATTTCCCAGTGAGTCTGAAGAATATGTTTGCTAATATTTCTTTACTAAATTGTTCATTAGTTTTATCCAGTATAAGGCAGTTTTTTGTACCAGACTTTTTACTCACTACATATCCAAGAGAACATTGTACTTTTAGGACATGTTTAAGAAGATACTATATTTTTAGCACTATCAGCAGAACAATGCTGGTGCTTGTCTTAGAGGTTTGTGTACTTTAATTGCAACTATTAATTTGCTTTCAAAAAGAGTTAGTGGATTAAATCTTCAAAGCAGAATGAACATCCAGAAATGTGTGAGTCACAGGTGATGCACAGAATCTGTGGCTGGACCAAATATTATTTTTTTAAAAAAAAAACCATAATCAAGAATCTTTCAAACTAAATCTGTAATCTAATATTATTTGCAGCTAAGACTGCAGAACGTCTATGTTTGCAGAAATATGAACCAAAATATATGTAACATTTTATGTTGAACATATTTGTAAAACCAAGAAACGGAGAAAAATAGTAACAGATCTGCCTGTGCCTACACCACTTTGGGTTTTAAAACATGCCTGATGTATAACTCATAAACAACGCCGATCAACAAACCCTTGGTGAATTTCTTGAGATCAAGAGTTCAGTTCCAGAACTAGGCGCCATGCCAATTCACCAGATGCATGTCCAGTTGATTAAACACAGAAGAAGACAAGAGATCAGGAAGCCCAGTAGAAAAATCTTCCCCCTTCCTAACAGACATCTTCCAAATCTGAAATGCCACACAGGAAAGGAGGAGAAAGTGTTCTTGTCTTCAGATATGAAGAAGATGCCCCAAAGAGGAAAGGATTATTAAGGGGAAAAGGGTATGAAAAAGGAAACACATCTGCATGACATCAGTATTACACTAATGTACTGTATGTGTATTAGAGGAGCACATTTGAAAAGTATTGCTAAGATAGAAATACAATACGCTCACTAGAGATTGTGTCATAGAGCAACTGCTGGTATTGTTCACTATGGTTGTGCGATTTCAAGACTCCCTTCTTCTAAATTCTCTGAATTGAACCATCGATATAATTGAGAATTGTTTTTTTTCCTGAGAGAATGTTGTAAAATATGGTATTAATTAATAGAATGAATTTGCAGAGATGGTACATGAGACTGTAGGAGTAGGTATGAAATAATGAAAAATGTTTGAAATGTATGCCCAGTTGTCTGATGTCGAACCAAAGATATCACCATTGTTTTTCTGTTTTTCGTTTTGTTCTGAAAATAAATAAATATTAATATTTTTTAAAAATTCTCTGGATTGAAACTGGACGGACCTTCTGACCACTCTCTGTAAAGTCAGGTGTACAGTCTCCCAACCTACTAATTTAAAGTCAGACAAGCCAGGATCTGTTGAAGTTGTCACAGAAAGCTATCTTTCTGTGTCACTACTTAACCACTTTTTTTCCCCTGGAAACAAAACACAGATTGGCTCCACAATTTTCAGATAGGACTAAAAACTAAATGAGTGCTTTGATTATCTCTGCCTGTGCTGTGAATGTTAGTAGGCCTGTGATATTTGATTTAAAAAGAGCATTCATTTCTTTCCATTGTGGACAAGTAAAAACAACAAAAGAGCTTATGATCCGTTCAGGTTTATGCGATAATAAATTTGTGAGTCTTTCTGATACCCCAAGCCAGTTTTTATTGTTTTTATTGTCAAAGATCAGTGCAAATGCATCCTTCTGGTAATAGGAAATGAATGAATTCAACCAAGTGAATGTTCTTAATGCCTGATGTTCTGGAACAAATTCAGATCCTTCAGCCTGTTAGAGCGGGGCATTTGATATCTCTTGGGTATAATTCAGACTAGGTTAAGCACACAACTCTTTCTGAAATCAATAGGATGGAGGAGTTGTATCCTGGAAGTTCCAAGGTTTGCTTTTCAATCAGAATTAATGACAATTACCTGTGTCCCTTCAGCATAACAGCTATTTGGAAAAATACTGGGGAAATTAAATATCCTATTTTAATGCTCCATTTAAAAAGAAAAAAAGGTTAAATCCATGTATTATGAGAGCTTCATGGGATGAAATCATTAGTCTCTTTTAAATATACTTGAGTAGAAATCAGTTCATATAGCTTTATCTGAGCTATTCTTTCCCAACAGCTTCTTATATGACACTAGGTCAGAAATTGGACATTGAAAAGTGACTGACTAGGATGCCTGTTGGGTCACTGTGTTAAAGACACTTTGAAAAAAAATGGGTCAGAAGCTGAGAAATGAAGCCCACGGCCTCTTCTGGTAGCCATTGTTATGGGAGCAGGGCTATTCTATCATCAAACCGGACCTTCAGTGTTACACCTCAGAAGTTTATACAAGGCTTTTTTGTTGTTCAGTTGCTAAGCCATGTCCAACTCTTTGTGACCCCATGGACTATAGGCCACCAAGACTCTCTTTACCTCCTAGCAAATTTCCCCATATTGTGAACTGTTCCCTATCTCTTCTCTGCCTGATAAGGCAAGGAGCAATGCGGTGCTAACTCCAACAGGGAAAAGTCAGATAAAAGAGCTGCCAAAAGGCAGCAAGATCCTAATGATTCCATGGTATAATTTATGGAGCTGCCCTTGCTTAGAATGCAATCGTTTCTCCCAAAGATATTTTCCTGCCATTGGGAAGAATTTCTCCTTCTCATTTCATATTCAAAAGACAACCGAACTGTAGACCTAATCTATTCAACGTAACCCATGGGATGATATTCTCGGGCCCCAAATGTCATGTGGCATGCATCACTGACTGCAAATGAGCGACCAGGAGGCTGTTACTGTTGCCCTGCTCCAAATAAGACAAACCTTCCTTCTGCCTGATAGGCTGGCATCCCAGAAACAAGAAGCAGGGCAGGGGTACCCTTAGGCAGAGGGATTAGTTGGCTGCTTTGAGCAATTGGACCCTACTCCAAGACAGCAAAACAGTCATGGCATTTTTTTAAAAAAATGCTATGGGCCAACCTCACTTTGGCTGATTTTCAAAAGCTAAGCAGAGACAGATATGACTAGAAATTGAACTGAATTGATTGTCAGGATATCCCAAGGCTTTAAACTACTTCCAACTGTTAAGAAAATACATGGGCATCACCATGAAGTCTCCAAGTATGAAGCCAAGTTGGACTGAGAAGAAACTTAATTAAATCTAACACATGATGATTTCATTAGGGTTTTGGGGGGTTTTTTGCTGCAAATTCAGTGATAAACAATCGAAATTTGACACAGAGGAACTGAAACATTACATTATACACCAAGGTTGTGAATCTGAAACATTTGCTATTTTGATTTTAAATTTTAGTTGACTTTGCTGAAGTTTTTAACATTGAGCTACTGTGTTTCATTTTGGGCTGATTATTTTTGTCATGCCTTTTACATATTACCCTAGTTTCAGAATTGTGATTTGAAAGCATTTAAATAATAAGTAATAAAATAATTTTAATCTTACGCACTCATACAAACACATATAATTTCAATTTTATTAAATACTGAAATATAAAATGGAGAGTTTTATGGATATTAATATAGATGCTTCTATTACAGTTTATACTGAACCATACTGTGAGTTTACAGAACACATTCACAGCAAATCAAACATGTGATACATGAAACCAGCTACATTCGTCAGACATCTTCCAGGTAGTAGATTCTAAGGACTGAGGGAAGATGTTGGAAACCAGAGTTGATTGTACCATACAAACTGCTCATTTACTCGAGGAGCAAATATGCTTTTTATCTAGTGACTTGTATTCAGTTGTCTGCCTGCTCAGTTTTTGTGTGTATGATAGAAGGGCCAGCTGCACAGAGAACAATGATCCTGTGCTCAGTTGTGCAGAATTCATTTCATCAAGATTTAGCCCACATACTAATGCTGAGAGAAGAATGCCAGTACTGTGTATTAAATCTTTCATAGCTCCACATGCTACATTATGCAGAGTAACAATGCAAGATTTCCAAGCAGGACTTTGCTTTGATGATACAAAATCCAACTCATGCAAAACATCTTGAAAAAGTGTTACCTTTGCAGTGGGAAGTATCTCACTGAGGCAAACTGCAGCTGCCTTTCAGAGGCTTAATTATACATGGATTTTCTGGGAATAACCAACATCGTCTTTTTCAGATTCTGTTTTGTTTGAAGGAAAGAGCAGGCATTTTGTTACATCCTTCTGAGGAAGTGTTTTAGAAGACTTCCTCAGAAAAATGCAAAAAGAAAGATGTTGTAAGGACGTTTGCAAAATTTTCTATACCGGAAAGGCTAGAAAGCAACATTTTGTTCCCCACCCAAACAAGAGTCACGCAAATGCTTAAAATGTCCTGAAGACCAACATCACATTCTGCCCTTTTACAAAATGATAGTCTTTGGTTGGGGTGCTCAAAGTTGATGACAACCTTCTAGAGCACATATAAACAAAGCAAGCCAGTCAGTTTCCTCCTCTCGTTTTTTTCTCTAAACTGCCAATTGGAGAGACTGAGAAAAATATGTAAACGTAGGAAGCATAAAAGGAAGGAGGTGGCAACCTTTTAAAGCTGCATGCTGTAAACAACCATCTGTTGCACAAATTTCTATGACTTCTTTAATGCTATGATTGTTTACAAACGAGTCATTTTTGAGGCCTTGCCAGAGCTGCATATCGCTTTTGTGCAACTTGGCGAGGAAATGCTCTCCCACACAACTTTGAAGGATCCAAATTGGTCCTTCAGCTGGTGCTATAAATATTTCAGACTTGTACCTTGGAATGTAGCTTTAGTGTGAGTTTTTGTTGTTGTTGTTTTTAAATCACACACAAAACACTGGCACTCTTGCATACTGTCGCCCCTATGACTGCCAACGGTATTTTCTTCAGAATAAATCTGTGGGAAACAAAAAAAGACATAAATAAAAATCACAACAAATTCTATGCATGTATTTTTCCAATGTATCACTTGGATCTCTCTCTCATGTCCATCCATCCATCCATCCATCCATCCATCCATCCACCACCTCTTCTTCTTCTTCTTCTTCTTCTTCTTCTTCTTCTTCTTCTTCTTCTTCTTCTTCTTCTTCTTCTTCT
>JANHFO010006826.1:24124-39913 GCA_032468095.1 Pareas carinatus | reverse complement strand
TGGGGGCAGCTCTGATCCAGCTTTTCTCAATTAGCCAGAATTCTTTTTTTCCCCCTCCTCTGAATACCTAAACATACACAGCAGAGGAAGAAAAGATGAAAATGATCAGGCATGGTTTGTAACTCACCTCAAATAGATCTGTTCTTTATTTTCATGAAAAACAGGTATTGGGGAGTGTACTTTTTTTTTTTACAAAGAACCGGGAAGGAGATAGTTGACACTTCTCTTGCCAACTGATTTTGCTGCTCGAAATTGCCTCCAACCTGCACACACAGAGACACAAGCTGTTCTTTGCATGCAAAGAAACAGCTGGATCCCCAAATGAGGGGAAAATATCTTTTAAGCTAAGAGATAATTTGGAACAAAGAACTAACAACAACAATAAAATTATCCAACGTTCTTTTCTTTCCGTTTTTCTAAAAATAACTTTCTTCAATTAATTTTTTTATAATGTATAGTTTCTTCTCAGGCATTTGTAGAGCTTTTCCCCTTCTGCAGCTAACCCTGACACAAACTTTCTTTGGCAACATCCTTAATCTGCTGAGTTCTCATGATGTTCCCTGCATCTCTTCACCTACATAAGTTAGACAACCTTATATATTGGTGTTAAAATTGAAGTTTCCTCTTTAGTCCAACACCATCCAAGCACAGCCCTAAGATATATAAACTCAGTTACCCTTTGTCAACTCTTATTTGGAAGGAAAGTCTGATGACTGGAAAGGACTAAGAGGCAATAGAAACAGGGAATGCCGATGGGAAACAGCAAAATCAAGCTTTATAGTCTCCGGCCAACACAAAGATGATAGGCAACTCATCAGCTGGGAAGGATCTTCAATGTTAAAATTGATTTATGACCCAGAGCCTCTGTAACTCTGCCTGGTTGCTGTGTACCCATGTGTATGTTCCTGCAGACTTCAAAGTGTACTGTGTACAGACTTCCAAGAGTCATGGTGGCACAGTGATTAGACTGCCAGCAGTTCCATTCTCACTGGCTCAAGGTTGACTCAGTCTTCCATCCTTCTGAGGTTGGTAAAATGAGGACCCAGATTGTTAGGGGCAACAGGATGACTCTGTAAACTACTTAGAGAGAGCTGCTAAGCATTGTGAAGTGATATATACGTCTAAATGCTATTGCTATCTTCTGCTGAGTTCAGTATATAATCTAGCCATACATCCATGCAATCAGGTACTCAGGTATCCCAGGGTTCCAGATCATATTGAAGACCTTCATAGGTTTGATGATACACTCAAAGGCTTTCTCCCTGCAAAGAAATGCAGTGAATGCCCAAATATATGCAAACAAAGCAAGATGGTTGGAGTAGAATTTTGTGGCCTCTGTTTTATGCTTGCTTTAATTACATTGATCCTTTCTGGTATTTGCCTGATCACACAAGACTGGAAACTGGGTAAAGAATGAGGCCACATTTGCAAGTCCCGCATCTTACATTCTTGAGACCCATCTGAACTTGCCCTTATTGTATACTTCCAATTTCATGGCCTTGCTGTGGAATTCTAGGAGTTGAAATTCACACATCTTCAAGTGGTCAAGGTTGAGAAACATTAAACTAGATTCAACACATCTGGAGGATGCTAGAACAGCAGACGGCGCAGCAGCAATTTAGCAGACTCAAGGAGGCTCCCGAGTCAAACTGCCTGACAGCTTGAAGATTAGGTCATTCCGATCCAGGAACCGACCCTAAAGTTGCCTCAGAGAAGTAATAAAGAAGAGATGTTCTGCGTTCCCAGGGGATGTGGCGACCACCCTGAGAGTGGGAAGGGGTCCCTCAGAAGATCTGCAAAGCTGAGCTGCGATCATCACAGCATTTAGTCGCAGATGAGCTGTGAAGCAGGAATAGAGCAACTTGGAAGCAAACTGTCAAAACAAGCTAAAAATCAACATCTAGCCACCTGGATGAGTTACTAAAATCCTATTCCAAAAAGACTATTGTACCTGATTAAAAAAGAAGATTTAAAAAAGACCTAATGCCTGAAATAAGGGGAGAAATGGCGATTGAAAATGGAAGGGGTTACTTATTTAAAAAAGGAAAGAAAATATGGAACCGAAATAAAGAGCCTAGAAGGTGAAAATAATTTTTTGCTTATATTGAAACTTAAAAGATATTATTTTCATATCGCAAGACTGGGGAAAACTCCTAAGATGCTGGTGGATATTTTTTATAGAAATTAAACCCGGTGGTGAAGTGAAAGCTAAGCTGGCCTTGAGATTGCAGCTGTGAATTGCTTAATTACAGAGAAACAAAACTTTAAAATCTGCTGTAAATTAAGGGAAGTATTAAGAAAGACTGTTAAAAAAATAACAATGACACCACAAATGGTAAAACGTATACAGGAGATGTTAGTGACACTTATAAAGTCACAAAAATCCATTCCTTAATCCATGTTAATGCAGATGCTTGGTAATATAAGTTTCAATCCGGTAGTGCTAAACCACTTCTATTTTTACTATCTTGTAATAGTTTCAGTTTTATTCTTGCTTTTTTCCCTTGCCATATATCTTTTGTAATTGTCTTTTTCAATTCTTCAAAAAAAATTCTCAAGCTTATTGGTATTGTTTGAAATAGGAATAATATTTTGGGTAAAATGCTCATTTTGACTGTTGCTATTCTTCCTAACAATGATAACTATAATTTTTTTATTTTTCCAGATCACTCTTAATCTGATTCAAGAGTCTATCGTAGTTGCCTTCTTTTAGAGTAGAACATCTCACTGTTATATAGATTCCTAGATATTTTACTTTTTTTGCCAATTGCAAATCCATATTTTCTACTAATTCTTTCTTTTATTTTTCTGTCATATTCTTAACTATAACTTTCATTTTCTCTTTATTGATTCTAAGTCCTGCCACCTCCCCATATTCTTCTATCTTTTGTATCAATTGAGGTACAATTTTTGGTTCTTCCAAAATAAATACCAAGTCATCTGCAAACGCTTGTAATTTGTAACTTTGCCCTTTCGCTTTTGTTTTTTTATTATTTCATAATATCTTAATTACTTACAAATTTAAAAACAACGTTTACATACATACACATACACATTTCCCCCCATCAATTCATTCATTGAGAGTTCTTTAGTTTCCATACCTTCTCCATATCTAAGTCCATTATATACATTTACTTTTATACCATTTGTTTACCTTTTTTGAACACGTTCTTTATCACTTTGGTTTCAATTCTGACAATCATCGACATTTCTATACTATTGGTCCCAATCAGGTTTGCCCTTTCACTTTCAATCCTCTAATATCCATGTCATTTCTCACATTTCTATTCAGAATCTATAATGTCAAAATAAACAATAATGGAGAAATTGGACGTTCTTGTCTCGTGCCCTTCTTTATCTCAAAACTCTCAGTTAGTTCTCCATTAACTATTATTTTCACTGATTGCTGAGAGTAGATTGTTTTAAACATGTTTGTGAAGTACTGCCCAAAGTTCATTACTACCAGTTGCTGAAACAGATACAAGGTGATGTCTCTTTGATGTGTTTTTACTCCTTAGAAAGAACAGGTTCACAGTTTGGGATTACTCCTGTCACAAAATTTACAGGTGTCTATTATGACAAGGAACATATTTGCACAATTTTGATGGATGCAGCTACTGCCACTCTGCCAAAGCTGAACAGATCTAATGACAATTATCCACACCTCGGTTGCTAGTGCAGTATACTTTATATGGGGCCACCCTGGTAAACTCTTCTGAAATTCCAATTGGTCTAAATTGTGGCAACTAGGTCTTTGGCTGATATACAAGATGCACCAATGATTGTGTCTATACTAAAAGTGCTGCACTGGCTATCAAAAGTCTATTGAGATCTTTAAATGTCCAAATAGCATAGGAGGCTGATTCTCTGCAGGATACTCTCTTCTGCTACGAATTCTGATGGAAAAGTCACCCTGCAAAATGCAGATTAGGATCCAGAAAGCTTTTTATTATTTCAAAGCTAGCAGGTTACAGCGACCTGTCCTACAGTCTGACCTCTTGCATTCAAGATCAAAGTTTATAAGATTACATAGGACCTATTGAGAATGTTGATAAAATACATTTTAAGAATGGACTCATTCTATAAGGATCCTAAATACAGGCAATAATGATGCAAGATAACAAGAAGGGAGATACAAGTAAAGGGGTTATTCAGAGTATGAAGACATATCAGCAGCATAATGCAACATCCTGAATTAAATATTATTCTAACAAGCTGATTTTATACAGTATCTTTTGCTTTGAGAGTGCAGCAAAACTGGAACATGGCTGACTTGGATTTTAGAGCTGTCACCAAGTTTCTGAATTTGCAGTCCATTTCATTATCTCAGGGACTGACTGGGTGCTCCTGACTTGCCTGAAAATCTTAAGAGCCCCAAAGCTTCCATATTTCATGTTTGTGGTCTGGGGCATCGTGCGAACAGTGTTAACATGTTTGCAGCTTGTTCTTTCTATATATTCTTCCTTAATTACAAACTAACTCTGTTATTTCATCCCCATGCACATGTGAGAGAATTCAGTAGGTTAGATAGCCATGTTTTGTAACAGGAATCAGGAAAAATAAAGACCAGGGGCTGGTGGTTAAAAAAGAAGTCTGTTTCAGCTTGCTGCTCAATGGGTAAGCATAATAGCCAGCTGGTGCTTAATTGAGAGGCTGTGAATGAGAGTGGAGGAGTCTTTGAGACCCTTCTCAGTTCTAGGAAGAAATCACTCCACTTGTAGAAAAGGAGATGAGAGAGATTATACTTTGTGAGAAGAGCAACATTGTTCTCCATGGAGCTGATAATGGATCAAATAGAACAGAGCATAAGGAAGCCTTCCCCATTCCACTGAGGCAATAATTGACCTTGAAGCACCGAGATAATTATTCCCAGTTTTAAAAAAAACCTTTACCTGTCTACAGGCAGAAGCCATGTAGTATTCTCAGAGAGTCAAAGAATCATGGGGTTAGAAGGACCTTGGAGATCTTCCAGTTCAATGCCCTGCCCAGGATGAGAGTCTTCAGGGCATCTCAGACAAATGGTTATCCTACCTTTGCTTGAGAACTATCCATGATGTGACATCTGCAATACAATTCCAACATTAATGGCTCTTGCAGTCAGGAGATTTCTCCTGTTTTGAGTTTGAATTTCTCTCTGTAAAATTCTATCCATTGGTTCTTGTCCTAGCTTCAGAAGCAATAGAAAATAAATCAATATCTTCCTTGTGAGAGGCCTAAAAGTACTGCCGTTTTGCTGAAAAGTATTGCTGTTTCGTCTTTAAGTTAAATATAGTCCGTTCCTTTAACTGTTCTTCACACAATTTAGTCTCCAAGCCCCTGATAATCCTTGTTGCTCATCTCTGTACTCTTTCACGTCCTCAGCATCCTTCTTATATTGTGGTGACCAGACTTGGATACAGTATTCCAGATGTGGTCTAAACAACACTAGCATAGAGCAGAACTATCCCTTCCCTTGATCTCAACACCACACCTCTGTTGATGCAGCCTAAGATTGCATCAACTCTTTTAACGGCCACAGTAAACTGCTGGTTCATGCTTTACCTATTGTCTTCTAGGATGTCCAGAAGTTTGTTACAAAGATTAGTGTTGAGCCACTTATTGTCTATTTGTACTTGTCATCCTACAACTGTCATTTGGTTTTTTCTATTAAAATGCAGAACCTTACTTTGCTCAGCATTGAGAAATAGGGTCAATGTTCCAGTCCATCAAATTCCTTTTGAAACTTGTAGTTGTCTTCAGAAGTGTTAGTAATCTTCCCCAGTTCCATGTCATTTCAGATCTGATAAGAACGCCTTCTCCTCACTTAAATCATTCATAAAATGATGAAAAGCACTGGGTACAGAATAGAAACCTAAGGGACTCCACTGCATACATTTCTCCATATCCATTATTCAAGATCTCTAGTACAGTGGATAACTAATAGTCATTTAAATATGTATTTTTATCAGCATTGTTTCTTTTCTCTTTGTTTGTTTTTTGAAATTATAAAGAAGGGAAGGGGAGGGAATAACCACCCACATGTTGGATACAGTTGTTCCATTCACTGTGAATCCTCTAATTATGGGACTATTCATTCAGCATTGCTCCATCTCATTAAAAAAGTGACTCTGGTAAGCTTTATGAAATACCTAATTGACGTTCCCTATACCTATAGCATTTCCTTTGTCTACTAGTTTAGTCACTTTATACAAAGAAAGCGATAAGAGTTATCTGACACAATCTGTTCTTAACAAATCCTTGTTGGCTTGCAGTAAAGACCTGGCTGCTTTCTAAGTACTTGCAAATTCATGGTTAGATTTTTCCAGGTATTGAAGTTGAGCTGATTGGTCTGTTCTTTTATGGCTTATTTTATTTCTTTTTTAAAAAAGATTGTAAAAATCTTCTGGTTTTTTTTCCTGTACTCAAATAGTCCTAAAATTATATCCACCAATTTCTTCAGCATCCAGTAATGCAGTCCATCCACTCATGCTGAATTGATTCAAAGCATCCAGGTGATCTCTCACCAATTCCTTACCTATTTTAACCGGTTTCTCTTCTGTCCCCCACCCACGCTTAATATTCAGACCTCTGAAAGGTTGGACCAGACTGTGATTGTGGCTTTTGTCAATTGTCTAAAGCATCTAGCATTTTATTTCTTTATCTGAATAAATAAACATTCAGCCAATCAGATAGGAATTCTTGGCAATTCCAAACTGATATTTTTGCCATCAACATTTTGATGGCAGTTTGTTGTTTGCGCTGCACACAGCATGAGAGGGCAGCTTTTCCATCTGGCAAGCCAGTTAATGTGGTCTGGGCTGGCTTGCCATAGTGATTAAATTCCAGCACCATTCAGCATATGTCTGTGATGCTGCTGGTTGTTTTTATCTGCAAGTTTAGTGGCAGGAGGTAGAGGCAATTTGAAAACTCCTTGTTTTTTTAAATTGTATTGAGGCAGCTGTTATTATTCTTGTTATTAGCATTATCTCTGCTGGTAGAAAGAGCAAGTCCGCCATCTACCTCAGCAAGCCTATACAGCTCAGAGGTCTTGGTTCCTCCCTCTATGAGAAGGACCAATATTAGGCATGCTACAATTTTTCAGCTGATCCCTAGGGTGAGGCAATCCCTCTTTCCTCAAAACGTTCAACAAATTAATCAGTCACCTTTTGTCTCTTGCAGCTCAACCATTTTTCTCCCAGATATAGTTTTGCTTTGAGAAGAAGAAGGGGGAAAGGTACACCTTTGCCAATATCACTCACTGCCTTCAACCTGTAATTGAGGTTGAGAAAGTTTTCAGTATTTGCTAAATCTCTTTCATCCACCACTATCACCACCCCATGTGATCCAACATTCAGAAAAAGGTGTGAATGTGAGTGGGTGCATTTAGTTTAGTTTATTTGAATTTCTATACCGCCCTTCTCCAGCAGGACCCAGGGCAGTGAACAACCAAGTAAAAAATATATAAATCACAAAAATTAAAACAAATTTAAAAATATTAAATCTAATGGTTATAGTTATTAAAAACCACAAGACAAAAACCACAATTAAAAACCAAATTAAAATTCCAATCAAAACAGTGGAGTGTGAGGGGGTTAGGACAGCCCAGCTTGCCCAAACAGATAGGTTTTTAGGGCACAGTGGAACACACAGAGGTACGATATCCTACGTATCTCTGGGGGGAGCTCATTCCAGAGGGAGGGTGCTGCCACAGAGAAGGCTATCCTCCTGGGGGTCACCAGCCGACATTGTTTGGCCGATGGCACCCTGAGGAGGCCCTCTCTGTGGGAGCGTACTGGCCAGTTGGAGGCATTTGCTGGTAGAAGGCAGTCCTGTAAATACCTAGGCCCTAAGCCATGGAGCGCTTTAAAGGTGGTAACCAACATCTTGAAGCACACCCGGAAGACCACAGGAAGCCAGTGCAGCTCACGCAGGAGGGGAGGCACATGGGAATGTCCCATCGCTCCCATAATCCCCTGCAAGGCCGCATTCTGGACTAACTGTAGTCTCCGGGAGCGCCTCAAGGGGAGGCCCATGTTGAGAGCACTACAGTAGTCCAGGTGGGAAATGACAAGAGCCTGAGTGACCAGCGGAACACAGCCTTTTGAAGTTCTTCTGGAGAGAAACTGGGAGGACCACTTTTCTAAATTTTCCCCAAATGAGCTAGCCTGAAATTGTTTCTAAAGTGCCATGAAGAGCCTACATGGGAATGCCTTAAGCATGTTGCATCTGTAAGAATTTCACCAAAATGTTCTTCTCCTTTGAAAAATAAATTATCTTTCAATCCTGTTGAATGAGTCCCGGTAGGAAAAATATTCAGAAGAATTTCTCTGCTCAGCATCTACGTTGCTTCCAGAAGGCAGGAGGCAAATATTTCAGAATGTCATCTCTGTCTATAGGAGAAAAAAAGCAGATTTTATTCAAAATATTTTGCCCTCATAACATTTAAAGAAAAGCTGCTATGAATGAAGTAGGAAAGCTGGATGTAAAGGTCCAAAATTGAAATTTTGCTCTCTCACTTCTTAAGTATCAGGGGTCATGTGGCACCTTAAGCAACATAATTCTAACTGTCTATTCAGAAACAAATTCTATTGAGCTCAATGGAAGTTAGCATTGGCCAAGTTGTGAAACATTTCCAACAAAGATTGATGAAGTTGGAAGGAAAAATGTCTTCTTCCCTGGTAAATGTTCAAGTGCAGTTTTAGGTTGCACCACAGCCTAATACAGATACTAATTTCTAATTTCTTCCGTATTACTGTAGTAAAATCCACCTTAGGTACTGATCCAGATCTGAATATCACCTTGTAAAGATGCCAAGAGTCTTGTTTCTGAAGACCAGGTGACACCTATTGACAATATGACAAATGATTATTAGATACTGAAGATTGATTGTTATTGACTACCAAGAGTTGGGCTCAGCTTCTCTTATGAATGTCCATCATCTTGACATATAATAAGCCCCACTCTTTGGATTATCTCTAGAAGTATATGTGTTAGTGAAATTAGTGAACTTACTGTATCTGATGTTAAATTGCTGTCTGATATTTCAATTCAGTACTACTGAGAATGAGAAATTCATCAATGTCTCTTCTAATACTTCTTTAAAAATAAAAATCCTAAAAATATCTATCACGCTTTGAATTTGGAATCAAGATGCAAATAATTGTAACCAAGTATATTAGAAGTTATGTCAACACTTACTGTTATAAGGATCACATAGCAATCAAATATAAATGTGATACTAAAAATTAACTGTCTCAAAAAAGATACCCCGATTTCAGGAATAAAGTAAAAATAAACAAAATCTTTTTTTCCACTAAAAACATGATTTAAAATTTGGAAGGCTTTTTTGTTCATTTCTAACAAAATAGTTTTATAAAGTTGCAAGATTCTAGAATGGCGTTATTTTATATATGTTCTAAAATATAGTTATCAAAGGTCTGCGGCATATATTCTTTCTTATCCAATCCTAAATCCAGTGATATTGTTTGTTTTAGTTCACTCATGTTATTTTACTATTTTAGGGAGTTGTACTATCACAAAATCTAAAAAACTTTAAAGTCATTTGAACAGCACAAATGTTACAAAGTTAAGGACTGTAATAATACAGTTAGAAGATCTGGAAAGTGCCAAGATGCACATCACATGGTTAGCTTAACCTCCTAGAGAGTACTGTAAAGCACTGTTAAGCGGTATATAAGTCTAAATAATAAATAAATAAGCTTGCTTCTGAGATCCTTTTGTCAAAGCCATTATTTTTTCTTTGTCTTTTTTTGATATACTGCAGAGTGATATTCTGTGTCTCCTGACAATTCCGAGTCAAAATGTGAGTAACTCCTTTGTTATGATTTGCCCAGCCAGGATAGACATTAGCTTAGTAGACTTACTTGAATTATTTGAATCCACTATGCTACAACCAACAATAGTGACATCGTAGTAAAACCTAGGAGAATTATAGTGTGCATTAGCTAGTAATTGACTGGTGGGATAATGGTCTTAGCAAAGACTCCAGGGTCTCAGCAACTATATCAAAATCAGAATAGCCACTTCAACTGCAGCAACAGAGCCTGAAGTGCAGTAAAATATATTGGACAGGACTGGTCCAATACTTAGGTTATCCTCCTTTCTTATCACTCAGTTAATATTTCTAGTGGGTGGACTGTGTTGACAGCAGTAATCACACCAGGCTGCAGTTAAGGGAAAGCAGTAACTATATCTTCTATCCATGTTTTATGGTGAAATACTGTTGTATTTATATCAGTTAGCATATGAAGATTTCAGAAATGCAGGTCCTCTAAGAGTTGCACTTATCAACAAAACATCCTTACTATCCTAGTGTAGTAAGTGCAGTAATTGTTCTTCTTATTTGCATTAATTGTGTGTGTCTGTGTGTGTGCATGTGTGTGTGTGGGTACATAATTTGCTACATGGCTAGAGAATATGGAAAATGTAGTGAGGGGGTAGGGGTAGGTCTAAATCTTCTCATGTGCAGTGATACTAATTAAAAAGTTAGAACATTTTCACTTACCGGTGTAACTACGCATTGTGTTTTTAATGTAAAGTGTTGCATGATCTTTCTGAAATCTTTCCTACAGGTAAACACAATCTGGATGAGCAGTCTCAAGGAGATCTCTGAAAAGATTCCTGTGGGAACAGATGACAGTAAGGGCAGCAAACAGTGAAAATTCAAACCAAGAGCGGCAGTCAAGAATGAGTCCTCAAATGGGCTTTCTAACTTCCCAACAGAGCAGGTGTTGCTTCAGAAATTCAGTGAAGATTTGGCCAGGAGAATTTACGGTGGGAGGGCACAAGGAAGAACAGAAATGTAATGGACTCAATAGCACAAACAAGAAGCTTTCTTACCTGAATGTGGATCTTTGGTGGGTGGTATATTGCCGGTGCTTGAATCTTCTTACTGGAATCGTTTTGGATACTTTTTTGGTTTGTGGGAGCTAATTCATTGTTAGCTGCCCAACTAGTGAGATCAATGGCCATATAACTTATAGGTATGTATCTACAAATACTTATATAGATAGGGAACATCATATGGCTCTGTTTTGCAGAGTTATTCTACTACTGAAAAAGCATGTGACAAGACCAAAGGGATATTCAAGTGTGTAACAGAGCATAAATAAATCCCCAGTATAAATTTCCTTTGAGGAATGGAGATTGCAGAAGACAGGTGTTTAATTCTAACAACAGTATCTATTGTCTGCCTTATCCCTTTTTTAAAAAAACAAAACACGAATGACTACTTTAAATACGTCTATGAAAAGTGGAGATGGAGGAATATTTCATTTAGTCTGCTATTTGAAGTCAAGTACTTTAATTCATGCATCCAACTGCACACTTTTTCAGTTTTGCAATTGACTATTAAATGAAATAAGAGAAACTGTACACAAAACATGCATTGATTAGGAATGTTTTGTGCAAAAAGGCGTGCAATAAAGAAAATGCATTTGCTAGGGGAAGTTGCCTGTGAAAATCAGTTTAGCCTCTTTTTTTTACAGCAACAAGGATTTGGAAATTATAGGCACATGATTGATGAAGCTGATTCAGGGTAGAAATAAATGGATTTATTCATCTCTCATACCTATAAATAATTTAACTCATGAAATACGTTGGCATGATTAGTGTAACCATCTGGGCTGCAAAAATCCAGGTACACACAAAATGATAGCAAAGAAATGTTGAAACTGCTATTTACAAATGATAGGTTTACTGAAACAAATAGACAAGGCAACAAAAACAACCAATTTGTAAATTCTGAAAATTTTGGTGACAAAAATAAACAAGGAAGAGATAATGTCCTATTTTTTTTCTTCTTTATTAGTCTTTATCACTGTCTTCAAGAGTGTTGAAGAATAGTCAACCATAGAATACCACAGAATATGTTATTTTCTGATATGGGTGCTGCTAAGAGTTAAACAAAACCCATGTTTTGGGGCATTTCCAAAATCAGGAGATCATGCTAACTTTCAAATCTTATTCAGTTTGATGAAGATTTTCCATAAAAAGTATTACAAAAGAGAAGATGATACTTGTTCATAAAGAGAATTCTTTTGGAAAGATTTTTTTAAAAAATATCTTAACATGATATCCTCTATCCAGCCTTCCACATAAGCTTTGACCATCTGAAGCTAATAAAATTTGAATAAAATGTAATGTTGGTATTCAGTAAGACTAATTATAGTCCAGCCTAAAATGAGTCAAAAGGATAAGGCTGATAATTCAAGGGTGCTTTTTAACCTGGATTTCTTCTTCAAATATTTTTTATTATGATCTTTGACCAGCCTTTACAAAGCAATCAAATTTCTATCACATGACCATGGGAATGCTGCAATATCATAAGTTTGAAAAAGTTACAACAGCACTTTTTTCAGTGCTGTTGTAACTTTGAACAGTCAGTGAAGTGTTTGTTGTAAGTCAAGGACTCCCTGTAATAATGCAGTTTGGAAAGCCATCAGTGGTCTTAACTCAGAAATTTTTGCTTCTCTTACCTTCTGGATAAACAAGATCTCAATTGGATCAGAAAGCAGAACCACCTGCCATTGTTGACTATCATTAATCCAAGAAAAACATCTGTATGCAATGCTTTTAAGATATTTCAAAAATACCACCTCTCACTTCAAAAGCGCCTTTTTCCTAAGAAGGGGTACTACTTTCATCTCCATTAGCATTCTTACAAAATTTACAAAATAATTCAGTATTGGCAGCAAGACAAATTGAGAGGTATCTTGACAAAATGAAGACACCTACTTGCCTACTAAATTGCTGCAAGGTGAGCAGTGATTATTTCATTAGTGCAACAAAATTCGAGAATAAGAATCTCTGTTTTCGCTTTCTTTAGTAAAAAAAAGAAGATGAAGAAGGAAGCCTGATTAATGGAAATAACTGCTTACCCAACAACTAAAATGATGTATAATAAAAAAGACATTCTATAACATTTGACATTCTAATACCAAGAATCATGAGGAAAACCCATAAGATTTGAGAACTGCATTAACTGCATTAACTGCATGTTTTGAACAATGATACAAAACAACGTTAAAAATATTGAAAGTCCAGTGGAACAGATCGATATTTTATATTCCTTTGCAAAAAGTAGTGAAGGACTTAGTCTCACCTCTAATAAACAAGAAAAATTGAGGTGGAACTTCTTAAACAGCTTATAGCCCTAAAGGTTTTATTCCTATATGACCTATACTCTCTAGATCAGAGGTCTCCAACCCTGGTCTCTTTAAGGCTTGTGGACTTCAACTCCCAGAATTCCTCAGCCATAATACTATTTTGCACTGACTCAATTGCTAACTTGCCCCCTTTGCTGTTGTTGTAATGGATGGATGGTATGGTTTAGAAGTGAATTGCAGCATGAAGTTTTCATACTTTTCTGCCATTTTTATGCAGGAGTTCTCCGAGACCTGAAAAAATATTTCTAGAAAAAATAATCATCCCGATTAAAAAAGAAAGAAAGGGTCTGCTCTAGACTATGGAACACATAAGAGGTCTTTCAGTGATTAGCCAGACTAGTGTAGAAGGGAACACTCCTCTAGCACACTCCTCTAGCACTAGTTTGAGCAATGAAACATCTGGAACAAAACAACCAAGGTCAGAGAGCACCATGGATGCCTCATTTCAGTCGTAAGCTACAAATATTCTCCTTTATTGGAAACATTCCTCCTTCAGATAGCTTTGCTCCAAATCTTTAGAGTGCTCTATATCAAAACCATCACCTTGAATTGTACACACAAATGAACAGGAAGGTAAAGCTTAAGAAGTTATCTAGGATGTTGGAAGTTAATCATGATTTAAAGATCTTCCTGTTATTTTGAAGAGACAGCAAAAGGCCCTTCAATCAGCCAGCTCTGTTCTGGCAGCCTTAATGAGCCATAATGAAAGTATATGGTAGAAAATGCACAGTGCCATTCCTCAGAGCAGCACAAGTGGAATTGCACCATCAGAGTGGACAGCAAGGCATCTTGCAGGCGGATAACAGTGAGGTTTTTTTTAAAAGGCTTCTCCTGATTTCTCTGAGATACAGAGTATAACAGCTTATACAATACATACAAAACGATTCGACCCATTTGCTGAGCCTGAAAAAAAGGTGCCACTATTCTAAGAGTTGTGTTAACTTCAATGAGTACACATTTTTTTCAGACAAACACGAAAGCCTGAAAAAAATGAGTTGCTTTAATAAATAACAGAAAGATGTTCTCCTGCAAAGTCCACAGCACTTTTTCCAATCATCTATGTTGTGTACACGGTCCCATTTTTCACTGCTCAGCCATGGCTAAAATGGATTCTAATACAAGGTTCTCAGGTTCAGTCAGATAGTTCCACTCTCATTCCATCTGTTGAGGTGCTTCAATAGCATAGTATCCTAAGAAACTAAGAAATCTGGAGGTCAGCAGGTAACATTTAGAAATAATTGTGTTAACAACAACACCGATTGTTGTCCCATATCCCAACCAGTCTTTTCAGAAGATTCTCC
Organism: Pareas carinatus; assembly: GCA_032468095.1. Classification (NCBI taxonomy): domain Eukaryota; kingdom Metazoa; phylum Chordata; class Lepidosauria; order Squamata; family Pareidae; genus Pareas; species Pareas carinatus. The sequence continues at coordinate 25,446 of JANHFO010006826.1, read as the reverse complement.
ATGCTTTGTGTTGGAAAGTTACAGACAGTACCCAGGATGCTTCAGAAGCCCAACTCAATGAATTCTCCATCTCTTGGAAGACTATAGTAATTCTGCTAGGTAGTGATCCATTTGTATAGCAAAATTCTTTTAAACTCAAATGGATGTGTGACTTCTTAATTCCTACAAAAACAGACATCATCCAGCAATATAGGAAAAGAGATAGACTGATAAGCAGCTAAGAGAATCTCTGTCTTTCATTGCTGTATCAGTATACCCAGCTGAAACTTAGATATTATTAAACAGACCATCTGAAGAGGAGGTTCATAATAGTTCACTAAAACTGGTAGACATATGTGCATGGGATGGGCAAATGACAATGCAGAGCATTGCAATTTCAAGACAGAAGTGTTTTGTTGTTTTATTCAAGACACATTTTGTTATTTTGCATCATCGTGGTTTGTGCTGGATATTATGCTCAAGCTCCTCTTTTTTCTTATCCAATCTTGTGTGCTACTCTGTTTGAAATTAACTATACCAGGCATGGATAAGTCAGCCTGATCCTTCCATCTTAGTTCAAACAAATTTCTTAGCATTTTAGATCCTGGAAAACTGGCACTGAATAGAAGTATCACCTGATAGGCAACAACTGTGGGTTGGAAGACAAACCAGAAAGAGAAGTGGACGCAAGATATTTCTTTCTCCTTCTCTTTGTGCTCCATTTCTATTGTCATGGAATAGTAGTATTCATTTCATGACTTTTTGGTTTTTAGTCCTTGGTTTCATACGGAACACAAAACCAAATTGTTGCTTTTAATATAAGCACATTATATATGGTAGAAGATCAGATTTCAAATCTTACACTTCTGTCTGCATACTTCCTAAATTGTCTTGGCATGGTAACTGCCAACATGTAAGTGATCTACACTGCCTGAGACTCCTGCAATTTCTACTTTGCATCCTTGGAGCAATTCCCAAAAGCTTAGCACTGACTTGGAACCTTTCCATGCAATCCTTTTGGCATTTAACAAATAAAAATCTCATCCCAAACATGGCATTTCCATTTCAATTTCACACTGTGGACTTGGGTTTAAGCATATGACTACCAGATCTAGGCTGGGAAAAAGTATTGAAAATCAGAACATTCTAGTTAACTCTTTGCTACCAGGGAGAGAACAGTGAACTTTGCAATTCTAGTCTAAGTCCAGTTTATGATTGCATCCATTTATTTGACTAATGAAAGAACGGCATAAAAAATAGTGAAGGGAAAACCTACGGCAGACATCACAACAGTTTAAACCACATGGAGGAGGAGGAGGAGGAGGAGGAGGTGGAGGAGGAGG
>JANHFO010006826.1:8418-19382 GCA_032468095.1 Pareas carinatus | reverse complement strand
AACCCAATCGGTTCAGTACTTTCCGGGATTACTTACCAGACACAAACGGTGTCTGCATTTTTATATATATAGATTTATATATTTAATCCTATTTTTTTTCACCGTGTTCCTCGACTTTCATTATCCGAACTTGAAGATCATTTCCAATTTGAACTATCAAAGTAATACTATCAGCATAGTGCTGGTTATTGATGTTTCTTTCATTCTTTCATTCTTGTTTTATTCCAATACTGTACAGGTTCCCTGAATAAATATTCTGTATATGGACTGAATAAATAAGACAAGAGTATACAGTCTTGTTTCACTCCTTTGCAACTCTGGAACCAGTCTATTCCACAATGTTTTATTGTGTATTACACAATGTTCCCTTGTGTATATGCTTCCTGATCTACATATAGGTTTTGTTTGAAGTTAAGAAGATATTTCAGGATTCCCATTTTTTAAAGAGCATTCCATAGCTTGACCTCATTGACACAGGCTAAAGCCTTTTTATGATTAATGAAGCACATATTGGCTTTTTTCATATTATTTGTCTTACTCAATTATATAGCACACATTAGCAATGCTCATGTTCCTCAGCCTTTTCCAAAGTCATTTTAAACCACTGAGCCTATATACATTATGTACTGCAATCCATTTCATTACTTATCCAAAATTACAGAGATAGTGTTAAATGTGACAGGGAACATTTAACAAAAGGTTTTGTGCACTTTGATAATGCAGATATTTGTGAAATGGTAAACTATTCTTTAAGATTAAGACTGTTTTATTTTTAATATATAGAATTCAGTAGGTTGTTGCTGTCCAGAGATGGCATATGAAATCTGGTGATACAAATTTGATGGGCACTTTGGCAACACAATTTAATCCAATAGAATACAAAACTGGATCTACTGTAGTGCTCGTCTATTTGTTTCTCAATGACAGTGTTGGCGGAAATGTTATGTTAAACTGAGCAAATAGTCCTTGTTCTGAGACTGTTCAAAATTACAACGGTGCTGAATGAGTGAGACTTAAGACCAGTCTGTGAAGTTGTAACCTCTATCCCCATGACCAAGTGATTATGATCTGGATGCTCGGTTCATGATTACTACATCACAACAAACCACAGTCATGCACTTACCATTTGCAACCTACCTGCCAGCTTTCCACAAGCAGAGTTAATAAGGAAGCCAAAGGGATATACTGCAAGTCACTTCTATAAGTAGCTTCTGCCACTTTCCCCCCTAAGAAGCCTTACTATGGGGTGCAAGTTCCCAGGTTCCCACTGGTCCACCCACAATGCTTGCCAACCTGTTCACCAAATGGACACATTTTTTCTTGCCCACGATATTTAGTTACACTTATAATCCAGCAAATTGAAAATTTGTTCCAATTCTTTTTTAGCTTTTCTTAAAGGCACCCTTGTCTGACTGAGTTAAACAATCATAGCAGTGCATAGTGCCACGTTTCTAGAGGAACAATAAGCAAGAATAACAATGTTACCATTTTGGAAGTGATATATTGTCTGCTCATCAACCTCTGAGGATTAAACAAATGCCAGTGCTAACAAGACATTGCTGCTGACTTGGCAGTTTTACATAGCGCCAACAGGGATAAAATGTTATAAAAACAAGTCTGTGAATTACCACTATGTGTCCATGCTCGCTGGAAAAAAACACACACCAACACTAGAAAGAGAGAAAGAATATGTGCAGCCATGTTGAGCAAAGTTTAGATTTAAAATGTAATTAATGGGAGGTGATTCTCCAATCTATTGAATTGTTCAAACCTGTGCTGGAAGAGACTGTTGACAATTTTCCAAGTTATATTATAAGGTGGCTATAATTCACAGTAGCTATCAGAGTGATCAGTGTTCACTTTGGTGAATCATGGAGTCTAAAAACTTTTCTCAGGGATTGGGACATAAAGATAAAATGTATATTGTAATTTGTATCTATAGCATATAAATGTCTGTGATTGCTACAACACACCTCCCATTTTAATTTTGTTTGAATTATTTGATTATTTTTCACCTTCCATAATTCTACCAAATGATCCCATTTGGAATTAGTTTCTGAAATAAGTTGACTTCCTTGAATGGTTAATACTATTGCTATGGTGAATGCTAACTAATTTCACAGGGATTTATTTCTATTAAAAACTCTAATAGATTTCTTCTTTTTTTTTAAAAAAAGACTGTACTATAGGTTTGGTTGAATGACTGCACTCAGATTACTTTATAATGATTTCTTTCCTGATAAATGAGTAATCTGCCAGAGCTCAGGTTTATGCCCTTGGTTTTAGCAGTTTGATTTTGTATTCGTGTTTTTTAAATTAATTATTTTGTTATGTTTGGCTCTGCTGTGTTGCACATGCATGCAAAATACATGACATATTATGGATGAAATTTTCCTAAATGACAGGCTCCAGTTACTCTTCAGTAAATATAAAAACTGTCACACTCCTACTTGGATTTTAGCACAAAGTCTTCAATCAGTCTCCAGAAACCAGAGGGAGACTTCTCACTAGTGACTAGACAACAGTGAGGAGAAAATGCAAATGTGATGATCACATGTTTGTGGGACACTTGGCAGCTGGTCATAACTGTGAACAAGTTGCCAAGTAGGTCACAATCACCACAATCACCACAAATCACCATAAATTCCTTTATTTAGTACTGGCATAAGTTTGAATGACCACTGAATGGTTATAAGTCAATCTGGATATACAGGTTAACTATATGGGCAAATGTTCACAAATTACAAGAGAAAAGTAAAGCAACTGTAATAATAATGTAATGCTCAGACTTTAAGTCTTAAATCTCTTCTAAAAATTATTTGTCTTTGAAAAAGGGGTGAACAAATAATCAAAATGCCAAAAGGGGGAAAGTTTGTATATATATATATATGAAAAAGGAATTACCAATATTATATAGTTAGTGTTCAATAATTTATTAGAAATTAACCATAAAAATATTAAATCACATTTAAGTACGTTAAAGTATTCTAACAACCTGGGTAAGAATTTTAATCTCTGACCTAAGTATCAAAATCTCCACTCTTTGTTCTGTAAAAATACAAATAAAAGGGAAAAAACTAAAACATCGTCAATGAATATTAATATCTGACTTCCTCTTTGTATTGTGCTTTGATAATACATTTCTGAACGTTTAAAACTTTTTGTGTGTGACTGATTTCAATTCTTTTGTCTGTTCCTATTTCTCTTAAAAATCATCCCTTTTTTCTGAACATGAATAGGATTTTTAAAAAAGACATTGTGTGGTTATATCTAAGGATAAAATTTCCTTATGAAAGCCTCTTTAATCAGTGGAGGCTTCCATGAAGGGCAGGTTATTTTTCATGGGTAATAGAATGGATCTACTGCATAATGACAGTCATCAGGAACACACATTGCCTCTGAACTCCAGTAAGTGGGGGGTCAATGAAATTGAGGCATTACTGTATAATAAAATGGATATATTCTTGATTTTCACATTCATCATGGGCACATAATTTTTGGGTATCTACCATGGGACCTCCTTTCCTATACTGGTGCTCCAAGTTTGTGCCATGGCATTTGTATTATGAAAAAGCAATATGGCTTGGATCCATTTTGTGGTGGGTTGTTTTTTTTGTAAAATTCTGCTCTTGATTTCCTCCTTTTGTGTTTTCTAAAAGCTGTTCTGAAGGATTACAGGGATTCTTCAGAATCAAATGGAAAACATTTGGGAAGCTCCAGGGGGAGGAAAAATTGTCCTCCATATTCTGTACTATCTTCATTGTATCCTAGTTCTTCTTGTGAATGAAAGGAATTCTTTCATTCATGCATGAGGATGTCTTAATGATGCCTAATGAATTGTTCAATATTAACTAAGATAATATCTGTAAGATGCTATCGTATCTGATTCTTTCAAGGTTCATAGTATAAATTCTATCTCATACACCTATTGTTATCTTTATTTGAGATCCACTTACTCTCTTCTCAGTCCAAGAAAATGTTAGACAATTAGAAATGCCTAATCTTATCATACCTTTGCCTGTATATTCAGCAATAGGAATACATGCCGTGTCCTACCACAGAAATATACAGTCTCAGAAAATATCAACACTACTAATATCGATGGATTTCTTGAGTGCCTATAAATCATTAAGAATGGAAGTAAATCAATATTTCAGGAAGAACAGAAGGTGATCTGCATATATGCTGATGAAAGAAATTGAAATCTCAGACTTCTAGTACATTTCATTTTAATTTTGTTTGTTTTATTTATTTATGTAGTCAAACATTTATGAGAAAAAAACAACAACAAAAACAAGTATAAGCAAAAACATACTATTTAAACATATAAATGAGTACAAATAAATAGGGAAAGTAGTGCATGCCCTTTTACAGACTTCTTAGAAATAGAATGAAGTCCACTGTAGACACTTTAAGGTTAAATTTATTGGGGTTTGAGGATGTAACAACATCATCGGATAGTGAGTTCCAGGCATTGATCACTCTTGTTACTGAAGTCATATTTTCTGCAATCAAGTCTGGAGCGGTTCACTTTGAGTTTGTATCTGTTGTTAGCTCATGTATTATTGTGGTTGAAACTGAAGAATTCGTTCATAGGTAGAACATTGTAACAGACAATTTTGTGTATTAAGCTTAGATCAGACCATAGGGGGCGTAGCTCGAGGCTTTCTAGGACCAGAATTTCAAGCCTGGTGGCATAAGGTATTCTATTGCAGGCTGAGGAATGGAGTACTCTTCTGGTAAAATACCTCTGGACTTGTTCAATTGTATTAATGGCTGTTAAACAATATGGATTCCTGGAAGATGAGCTGTATTCGAGAATTGGTCTGGTGAAGTTGTGTTAGGTTGTTTAAAAAAATAAACCATGAGTCTGTATCACTAGTGCTACTCATCAGGCTTGACTCTCCTCCTTCTCCTCCTTCTCCTTCTCCTTTTCCTACTTTCAATCTCCATGTTGCAAACTCAGAAATAACACAAGCAAATTCCTAGTTTGCTATTTTTGGCACTGCCTTCATCAATAGAGAAAAGGAGAGGGAGAGAGACTAAACTATGGGGTATTAGAGCAAATTGGCAGAAAGACCTTATGGAAATTCCAAGACCATATGTTTTCAATGATAAGGCCTCATCATGCTGAGCAAAGAGTTGCAATTTCAGAAATCAGCTTGCTCCTATTACTGAGCTCAAGTATGAGAAGGTGGGATTTGTTTGGACCCGAGGAGCAAAGCCATGGATGATAATACTGCCCCATCATGGACTTTCTTCAGAACACAGGCTTGGAGGTTCAAAAGTCAAGACTTTTGTAAAAGGACCTGTACATTGTGAAAACCATTCTCCTTCTAGTCTCATGTAAACGCAGGCTGTTTGGATAGAAGAAATACAACAGTTTTCCTATCTATCCAGAAGAAGCTCCATCTATTAACAACTCACAATCTGTCTCATTATAAATTATTTTTCAAGTTGTCAGTATATGGAAAGTTGTCTTGATTCTTAAATGCAAGAGAATACTAAAATGGTTGAACCCAATTCTTTGGTGTGCACAAAAACACTAATGCCTGAGAGTATCTTCCTCAAGTGAACGCCTGATAATACTGCTGCAAGAATAGACATTTTAATGAAAGCTGAAAGGCTTTTATGATCCAAAGTAAAATAAGAACAGAAATGTGAAATGTAATTTGGATCAATCATCTTGGTGCATATTGTAGCCCAGATAAGTTGTTTGAAGGTCTTAACCTCACCAATGGTATGTGTCCTTAAACTGTTGGCATCTGCTTACAGCAAGCAGGCACATCCAAGACCAGTCCACCTAGGAAGATGCATGTTCAGCTATGCCACTTTGAAAGTACTTCTCAACCACTATGAAAACAGGAAGCTTAAGAGGAAATAGAAGAAAAATCTGGGGGAGGGATCCAGGGAAGCATGAATAGCTGGACTCAATTTACCATTTTGGGGACTGAGAATGGTAAGTACCATTGTATATTGTGAACATGAGTATGATGTGGCTGAGATATCTGTCACCCCACTGATTGTCAGAAACAATCCTCCCTCACAGCTCTAGACATATTTCTCCTGAAGCTCCACACTAAAAGGAAGAGAACTGCACCACCCTTCAGTCAAGGGTACAGGAGAGCTGCTAGTATCTCCAGGCAAGTTCATGGTCCATTGCACTTCAGAGATGCTGTCCTACCAAGTTTCTCATTAATAATAATAATAAAATGTCTACAGGGCAGGGGACGACTCTTCTGAGGTACACAGTTCTTTCTCTGTATTGTTTCAAGGTAAGTAAGTTTTCATATGAAATTTATTAGTTTTGCACTTCCCTGACTAGCGCATTAACTAAAATATGAACTTTTGCTTGTAAGTTTCTTGAAGGGAAAATATTGGTTAAGAGATGCTCTCAATAAGTCTAAATGTCAAACAATAGCATGAGAAATCTGTACCTTTGGCCTAATTCCAAAATCCTTTTGCTGGTGCAGTGGTTGCAGGTTAACTCTGCAGTATTGCAGGCTAACTCTGTTCAAGTTGCCAGGAGTTTGATTCCTTCAATTCTGTCTGGCTCAAGGTTGACTCAACCTTCCATCCTTCCAAGGGTGGCAGATTGTTGGGGGCAATATGCTGACTCTGTAAAATGCTAAGAGGAATGTAAAACACTGTGAAGCATTATATAAAGTGCTATTAGTATTATGTAGCTCAGGACAAATTTTCCTATTGATTTTTTTGGATGAAGAAAGGGAGAAAAAAGTCATTTCAGAATTTAAAAAGGAGTTATTTCAATGGAATATGGTGGTAGAGTGTCCAAAAAAGCGCAATATGATAGAAGCAGCCTTGCAATGCAATCCTAACCCCTTTGGTACATGTGTTAGTGTCACACACATGTACAAAAGTGTTGGAATTTGAATCACAATGTGACTTCTTGCTTTTCTCGAAAAGTTCCCTGCGTTAATAGATCACATGTAACTTCTGGAAGAGTTTTTAGGAATATTGGTGCATTGTCCATAGCACGGTACCTGTGAGCCAATGAGCCAACAGAGCAACTCTATCCAATTTAAAATATTGTATCGTTGCTGCTTCCATACCTATCAGGAAAAATCTGTATTATTTGTGTAATTTGTGCATAATACCACTGAAGTATGCCTATTCCAGAGCTACTCAACCATTACTTTGGGCTTGTTCATCAACACTGCTTGTTAGTCGAACTTTCACTTCTGAAAGCCAGATCATTGACACTGCCACAACATTTACCTCATAGGCCTTTTGAGCAAGAATCTTACCATGTGTGCCAAATTTGTGTCTCAACTTTTTGGTTTTTTGCTCTTTATTGCTTTGATAATAGCCTTTGGTTTATGCCAGTGATTGCCAACCTTTTGGACCTCAGGCATCACTAAATTCCTAATTTTAAATTCTGTGGACCACTAATATGAATTTTTTTAAAAGATAAAAACATTTGTAAAATAATGATCAGATATTAATATAAAAGGCATCTATTTAATATAACAAAATTTTAAAAGCTTATTTAATTATAGCACAATCATAAATGCTTATTTAATCATAATAAAATATGCAAAGGTTGTTTAATTGTAACAAAATTATTAAAGATAGTTTAATTATTACAAAATAATTGAAGTCTCTTAAGTATTACTCATTTTAGTGTGATATTTGTTCCTGCTTGAGAGAGACAGAGACAGAGAAACAGACAGACAGACAGACAGACAGACAGACAGAGGAACCATACAACTATACAAAACAATTCTCCAGCTATTCCTATGGACCACTAAAAGTTTCTTGCAGCCCACCTGTGGGCCCTGGTCCACAGATTGGCGACCACTGATTTATGCTACACCAGCTGGCTCCCAGTTCCCGTGTCAGTTAGTTAGTTGCTCACCATTCAGCTCTAAGAAGTCACTCACAGAAAGTTATGATTTCCTGTTGCCTTATTTTAGAGTTGATTATCTCCATATAGTCATCTTGCTCTCATTATTGCATAACTCACCAGAAACACAAGGCAATGCACTTTCCTTGATCAAATTCTAATTAAATGTGCAACCTAAATTGAGATATGTCTCAGTCCAGCTCTTTTGTTGAAATTAATATAATATTTAATTGAAATTCAAGTGACAAATCGGAAGATAATACTTATACTTGAAAAATAATTCATCTAGTTGTATATTCATTGGGCTAGGTGCTCTTTTGCATATTCAAATGTATATCCAGGCCCAATTTCTGTATAAATCAACATTAGCTGATGTGGAGAAAAAGAACATTGACCTGATTCAGCTATTTTCTCTTTTAACCTTACACTCTGTCATGAAGTGGTTTAAAGTGATAAAAGAGTATTTTGTGGAAAAGCAAAAGTGTTTGCAAAATTTTAGCTCAGCACCAGCTGGGAAAAATTTACAGCTATATTTTTAAAAATTGAGGTGTGTAAGATCTTTTCTGAACAGTTTTAGAATAATTTTCAATTTTTATTTGTTACAGCAGTTGTCCTGCTTTATTGAATTCAGTGGGACATTGATTTATTGGATTGCTTAAAAAATAACTAATTCTGTCTTGCTGACAAACATATACTTCATCAATAAATTGCTTTAACTGTTACTCATTTTTTAGTGTCAAATAAACATTGTCTTTGAAAATACTTGTCTATTCTATAACTACCAAGAAATTGTTTATTAGTACTTTAATGAAAGTAAGAGCATTTCAAAAGATGCTCTTTAAAACAAAGCATGGCTTTTCTACATTGCATTATGTCTGCTATCATTATTCAAAAATAGAATGTCCCTAGAAAAGTCTGTAATTTGATAATAAAATCAAATATATCTTGCAAAATGCCAAGTTACTGGCAATCACATACAGCTCTATGAGTGTGTGTGTGTGTGTGTGTGTGTACATGTGTGCTTTCAAGACAGTATTGACTTCTGGAAATAGTACTAAAAGCAAAATTATACAGAAGAGCAACATTAAAGCAATTTTAATACTTCAATAGATGCTTCTTTTTAGATCCAAACCAAACAAAAAATAGCTAATTTATTTCAAAGAATGCTTAGAGCTATTATTTTTAACATAATAAACATTATTTGTGTAAAGCTCTAGGGTCTGATAAAAGCTTTATCCTGTATTATTTTACTTTTTGGCTTTGTTTTGTTTATAAAGCAGTGTGATTGACTGAAAACTCTTCATAGATTTTTTGCTGGAAATGGATAAAAATTAATTTAGGATTTTGAGATTTATTGAATTAAAAAGGTATGTTTATGGGAAGAGGAGAACAATGATGTAATTTGGGAGGGTGGATATTGCAATGACTATGTTCAAACTGCTGCAAAGGACATCAGAAGACACTTCGTTAAGTTTCTTTTTTCCCCACTTCATGTTCCTTTTGTCATTCTTCACCTTTTTTATTCCTTTATATTTCCTCCTTTTTTCAACTTTACCTTTTATGCTTCTGTAGTTTCATCAGCTAATATAAAATATTTTAATACAAATTACATTTTTTAAAAAGAGTGTTATTATGACTGGTTACTAGTGGATTTAATCTTCCTTTGTATGATCGTGGTATTACTTCAAGTAATAAAAAAGGCAATGCTTTAAAGAAACTGGCACAAATGAAACAAAATGTCCAAAGTCTAGATTTTAAGGTTGCAACACTTGAAAACCTGAAACCGTCTCTTTGGCACCTGTAACCACTTTGGGCCAAGAATTCATGGTGCTTTTAAGCTGTCTTTTGTTCTTGAAAAGCTAAAGGCATTTACTCTTGCCTGCTTCAATACATATGGAAAGAATCAGCTGAGGAAGATGAGATAAACTTCTCCTGTTAATATAAAACAGTTTCTGAAAAACAGATCTGAATTCAATAATGGCAGTGCTTGAAATTCTACTTCCACATTTTTTTACTGACAATGTTTAATGAACAATTCAGAATGTTGAACTCAAGTTTTCAATGTTTACCTTGTTGATATCTTTCAATTGTCAACTGTGAATTTTCACTGTGCTTTAACTATAGCAAATGAAGTTAGCTAAATATGGAGTAATTGGATAACATCACTGTTTGCTATTTAGTATACAGGAACTCTAAACTTGCAATAAGGATCAGCTCTCCTATCCTGAACATAGTTCTATCTTGTGTATGTGATCATGAAAAACAATCTCTATTTGAGAGTTGAAATCTGTACCTTGAAGATTATGCCATGACCTTCACTGAGCTTTTTCATCAAGTCTTCAAGCATCTCCTATTTGTAGCTGTTGTTTTATATAACTTCCAGCTGGAAGAAGAGTCATACAAAACTAAGGTATGTAAACAAGGAAGCAAGACACTCAAGGAAATTGTGGAAGTTAAGCTAATTTAATTTAATTTAATTACATTTTTGAATTTATATACTGCCCTACTCCCGAAGGACTCAGGGTGGTGTACAGCCATTAAAACATACAAAATAGACAAACTGATATTAAAAACCGTTTAAAATAATTAAATAAAGGCTGAAAGTTTAAGAATGTAACTAAAACCCGATAAAACTCCAATTAAAACAGTTTAAAAAACCCACCCCAAGGGGACACATGGGAAATCAAGATAGCCCGGCCTGGATAAAAAGATAAGTCTTGAGAGCACGCCGAAAGACCTGGAGATCAGAGATAGTACTTATCTCTGAGGGGAGTTCATTCCACAAGGTCGGTGCTGCCACAGAGAAGGCTCTGACCCTGAGGGTCACCAGCTGACATTGCCTGGCTGACGAAACCCTGATAAGCCCTTCTTTGTGGGAGCGGACTGGTCGGTGGGAGATATTAATTGGTAACAGGTGCTCCTGCAGATACCCTGGCCCTAAGCCATGGAGCACTTTAAAGATGGCCACTAACACTAAGCTAATCGCTCTTATTTATTTATTTATTTATTTATTTATTAAATTTATATACCGCCCTTCTCTCGAAGGACTCAGTACAGAAGTTATCTGTACAAAAAAGATAAAAATTTAACATTGAAC
>JANHFO010006824.1:0-12666 GCA_032468095.1 Pareas carinatus | reverse complement strand
TAATTTAATTTAATTTAATTTAATTTAATTTAATTTAATTTAATTTAATTTAATTTATATACTGCCCGCCTCCCAAAGGACTAAACAAATGACTGTCCAATCTCTTCTTGAAAGCCTCCAGTGATGGTGCACTCACAACTTGTGAAGGCAAGCCATTCCACTGGTAGATTGTTTTCACATCTCTTAGCAGACAACATGCAGACTCTAATACAACTGTGTCAAAAGTAAGAGTCACCTAATTAATTCCATGAACCCATTTGAGTTAAAGAAATTGGAAAGTCAACTTCCTTTTAAACAAATGAAACTTTTACAATGGAATGATTGAAAATGCGGGAGATATTTACCACACGTGTGAATGTGATAGTGGGCGGATATCCAATAGTGTCTCACTGATTTTAAAATCACACTGTAAGACAAATTCACCACTAAGCCATAAAACAAGACTAGCATCTTCAGACATCTAATAAGGTAGTTTCTTTTCTGTTGGACATTATTATCTTTTGACAGTAGTCAACATTGTTTAGAAAGTTAATTCCATGATCATAATATATCTGAATGAGATAATTATTCATGGTTCCTAACTATTTTACTGTGCCTTTCATTTTCTCTTCAGTTTGCTTCCAAATTGCTTCCAAACAGCTGCTTATGCAGACTTTCAATAGTGCCCTCAAAACCACCCCAGCATAGGTAATATAAAATGGAAGGATAGTGTGTTTCTTATAATCCAAGTTTCTTGTGAAACATGTAAATGAGTAAGATATGAGTAAGCCTATGTAAGACAGCAGAGTCAACAAGGATTTAAGTCATTTTTTCTCAAGAATAGCCTCAATTAAAACCTAGAATATATCAGCATGAACTGAATGATGATTTGGAGTCTCTTACTGCATTTCTGCATTATAATTTGCCACCTTTATTTTAGTGATTTCTTTGAGAAGAAGAAGACAATGTATCCACCCTGAACCTTCTTTTAAAACCCAATTTGATATCCGCAACTGCTGTCTTTTCTCTCTAAAAAAATGGGACCCATTATCAACCAATTATTTATTTTTCTGACATACCCTTTTTACATATCTCACACTTCTTAAGGTGCTAGTTCTGCTGAGAGAGAATTTTACAGGCTTCTTTTTCAAAAGAATGCTAATAGGACCATTCTAGGACATGGCCATATCTTTCTTTATAATTAAATATATTCTTCTGGAAAAGAAAAATGCTAACATAATATATTTTTTGTGACAGTATAGAATTAGTAGAAAAAAGATAATAAATCAAACATTTTCAGAATACGAAAAAATGCAAAAACCTCAGGTAGTATTTGTAATAAGCAGAAAGTAGATATTGAACTGCTATTAAATCTCTAGGAATATTAACGAAATATATCCCTTTTCCCCACATACATTAATTATTAAGTAAATTAAAAAATAACTTTTGGTAATCAGTAAGATTTGTGTATGTATTCACCATTTTTCATTCTCCACACACGGATTTATTTCTGTTCCTGCAGATTATGACAGGTTTTTTTTCTTTAATAATGGTTTAAGTGGCTTCTTTCTGTGAAGATGGGTAGAAAGGAAAACAAAACTCATAAATACTTCATCGTAGGCATTCAGACCAATGCAGCTCAGCTATATATTACATTTCTTCATTAGGAAATTTAGTGGCAGAACTCTTCCCCCCTCCCCGCTCCTTTTTAGCATAGATTAGCAGACAATCTACCAGCCAAGGTTTGAGTCTTCAATTCAGATTAAATATCTTTATTAAGAAACAGCCTAGGAAGAAATAAGAATGTTATATATTAAAGATTTTCTTTCTTTTTCCTTTCCTTCCTTTGCAGTAAACTCAAGATGACATTATTTAGATATGGATGAAAGTAAGAAAATTCACACACTTAATTCTGATCAATACAAAGCTATTAGCATTAAGGATCCAGGATAAGAGTTTGTTTTTAAAAAGTCTTGAGTTCTAAAACTGAAGATAGATCATATGTTACTATATGGTCTAGATTTTATAATAAACTTAGCAACTTACTTAATACCACATTTATATTTTAATATAGATTTTTTCATGGCTGTGAGACATTTAAATTTTTTGAGATCTTTCAAGTACTTATTTTTTCATTGATTTGAATGATCAATGGTTTATGACAGTGGTCTTCAACCTTGTTCCCTTTAAGGTTTGTGGACTTTAACTCCCAGAATTCCTCAGCCGGCATAGGGAACAAGGTTGGAGATCTCTGGTTTATAATGTTTATACATGGTTATGTATTCAAGTCTTAGAAACTGAATCATTGTGGAGGCTCCCTTTGTCTATTTGCCTGCTTTGCATAGACTTTGTTTTAAATACATTGCTCTTCCAACCAGTTGTAATATTTATATGTGTGTGTATTTGTGTGCATACATGCAGAATAATACTATGAACAAATATTAATTCTTAATAGTAAAATAGAATCATTTTGAGTCTGGCAACCTATTAAATAAAATAATTTTTGAAAGAACAGAAATCTAAATCTTTAATAATCACATTATTAAAGGATGAGACTCAGGTAGAATGTGGATCACCTAACCAACACATTTAAAAGGATGGATCCATATAGAATATAGAATAGAATATAGAAATCTTTATTGCCCAAGTGTGATTGGACTCACACATGAAATTTGACTCTGGTTCATATGCTCTCAATATACGCATAAGCTACAAGTGACATACCACAATCATAATAATAGAATACATCCATCATGTCAAAGAAACATTCATCATGTCATAGAATACATTCCTTATGCCATGAGATACATTTTGTGATAGGCATAGAACAGTCATAAAATTCTAGATAAGCAATCTACAAGTCATACTAGGATACTAAATAAAACAACTACTAAACATTGTAGGATACAGGCAGCAGGTTAACTTTCATACATGTAAGAGAATAGGTAATTAGATTCATTTAGATTAGAATTCCGCATCATAAGCCATGATTATAATAATCAAAATACATTCAACATGTCATGAGATACATTTTTGCAATAAGCATAGAACAGCCATAGAATTCTAGATAAGCAATCTACAAGTCATACTAGGATACTGAATAAAATAACTACTATAGATTTTAGGATACGAGCAATAGGCTAATTTTCATACAAGTAAGAGAATAGGTAATTAGATTCGGTTAGAATTCCCCATCATAAGCCACGATTATAATCATAAAATACATTCAACGTCATCGTGTCATAAAAATACATTCATCATGTCCGAAGATACATTTTTGTGGTAGGCATAGAGCAGTTATAGAATCCCATCTAGGCAATCTCCAAGTCATACTAGGGTACTAAATAAACAATTACTGCAAATTGTAGGGTACAATATTGTGACAGCTGGCATTTGTTGTTAAGTTAAACCAAAGCAAACCGATGCTAGTATGATTTAGTATTCTGGGTGAAACTGAATTTCTAGCAAGTGTTCTCAGTTCTAATGGAGATCCACTTGGTTTTGTATTATTTTTATTTTATTTATTTATTTATTTGTTTAGACTTATATACTTATTACCAATTCATTGGGGAGCGGTTAGCAAGGAGGAATGATAATGATAATGATAATCAACTCTGCAGTGTGTAAAGAGAAACCAAGAAGGAGGTTATCGTTTTTCAGGTCTTTCTCTGTTCTGGTATCTGAGATTCTTTCTAACTGCAGTGCTTAAAGATAGAACAGAGGACCCCCAACCTTTCTGGCTTTGCAAAGTGTTGGTGGTGGTGGTTCTGCACAAGCGGCCAGCAAGCGCGTGTGGGCAGCTTCATTTCCACAAGCCACATGCACCTGTTGTTTACGCAAATGGAGCTCACACACTCCCCCGCCATTTCCATGGCCCAGTTGCAAACACCTCACAGCACCACTACCGGATCACGGCCCAGAATTTGGGGACCTCCGAGCTATAATATGTACAGGTAATCCTCAACAACCATATGTTTAACAACCAAAGTTATAATGACCCATCCTCTCACTTAACCGTCTCCACATCCCCAGGGTCAGGTGATCAAAATTTGGGCAGTTGGCAACAGGCGTGTATTTAGTTTGTTTCAACATCCCAGGATCGTGTGATGTTCCCAGCCAGCTTTTCAACAAGCAAAGTCAGTGAGAGAAGCCAGGTTTACTTAACGACCACACGATTCATTTAGCAACTACAGGGATTTGCTTAACTGACAAAACAGCTTGTAAAACTGGCCACCACTCACTGCACCACCACCATGCTTGGCATACAGAAATTCTGGCCCCAATTGCGGTCGTAAGTCAAAGAATACCCATACTTAAATTTTTGCTTCATGGCTCAAGTTACACAATTCCAAAAGAGGATTGCAACCATGTTGAACGGGAAGCAAAGACATGTGTTTTGTTTATAATATAAAGGGAAAGGGAAGATCTATGTGGAGTAGAACTGACCTTAAGGGAAGGAAAATGGGCTCCATATTTTAGAGGCAGTCATGGTCATAGAATAATTGAAATAAATATCGATTCTATACTACGCTATAATTGTGTCATTGAAAGAATTTCAGTCCTCTGTCTAGGTAATTGGGACTCGGGTTCAAGAAAAGGCATGATTTAGATTGAACTGTTGCAAATTGTAAAGAGCTTTCAAAAATGTTTTCCCTCAGGGTCTGGATGTTGATTCTCTGGTAATAGAGCACATCCAGGTTAACAAAGCCCCCAAAATGCGCAGGCGCACTTACCGAGCTCACGGGCGCATCAATCCATATATGAGTTCTCCCTGCCACATTGAGATGATCCTCACAGAAAAGGAGCAGATTGTCCCTAAGCCAGAAGAAGAAGTTGCTCAAAAGAAGAAGGTAAGACATACACAGAATTTATTTTAAAATGGACAGCTGTGAAATTGTTTTCAATGAATAAACTAATCTTTTCTCAGTATGTGTAAAAAGAAAAGCCACTTTGGTATATTCAATAACTGAATAAAACCTGTTTAAATACTTTGCTTTAGACATGTTGACTCAGGTCAATTTCGGGGGCAATTCGGGGAAAAAACCTCCGTTTGGCTATCCGTGACGGACACTCGCAGATACAGAACTTTTATGATACACATTACAAAATGACAACATGATATGACTTTTTGACATAATCGCCATTCAAATGGAGGCCCTTGTCATAATGTCTTACAAGGTTTGAAATTCCTTCTGCAAAGAAATCTCCCTCCTGGGAATGAAACCACCCTGGAACAGCATCGTGAAGTGAGGCGCCGCAATGCAAGCGTTCGGCATGCTGATTTTTGATGTCTTGGTTCACGATGATGCTCGCCCGCACACCACACCCAAGAACTTTTGGAGCAGTTCCAACGTTGGGATGTTTTTGATCATTCCCCCCTCCCCAAAAAATAGCCAAGATTTGGCACCAAGCACCTCTTCTGGCTTCATTCCCAGGAGGGAGATTTCTTTGCAGAAGGAATTTCAAACCTTGTAAGACTTTAATGACAAGGGCCTCAATTTGAATGGAGATTATGGCGAAAAGTCATGTCCTTGTAGTTTTCTGATGTGTATCATGAAAGTTCTGTATCAGCAAGTGTCTGTCATGGATAACCAAACGGAAGTTTTTTTCTGAATTCCCCTCATATTAAAAGGGCCATAATTTATTATCCACGTGTTTGCAACTGCAGATATTTTTGTTTCACCTTTATTATTTTTATAAATGATTCAAGGATGGCAGACATACCTAATGCTCCTCCTTCCTCCTTATTTTCATCCCAACCACCACCCTGTGTGGTGAGTTGAGCTGAGAGAGGTTGACTGGCCCAAAGTCAGCAAAACATTTCCATGTATAAAGTGGGGTGCAGTTGGATTCGTTATCCCAGCAGCCTAAATGTTTTCCAACTGTAGCCATTTTAAGACTGGTAAAGTTCAGCTGTGCTAGCTAGGGTATTCTTGGAGTTGAAAGTCCCACACGTTAAAATGAATTAAGATTTTGAAACACTGACCTAAAGGTCCACAAATATAGTGAAATCTAATAGAAATTTTAAAATATTGAATTTCATCCATTAATATCAAGAAAATCTTAATTTCCATTTTTTAAAATTCTCCAGTATATTCATGCCTTGTTTTAAAAATCTGGCTTGTAACAAGAATCAAAAGTCCAGGGTACCTCCTTTGTATATAAACACACGAATTATTCTGATGTGTGTATGTCTGTGGCTTGCATGAAAAACCAACTGGGATTGGTTGCCCACATGCTTACTTTACTGTAAGCTAAAAGTGAAGAATTCTGACTTAATAAGATGTGTAAACGCATTGTGTGACTGATTAGTGGTTTATTGTAATATTCTGCAAATGGACTATGATTGTGGCAAATTGGTACTGATTTGTTGCATTATCTTTTTTCCCAGATATCCCAGAAGAAATTGAAGAAGCAGAAACTAATGGCTCGGGAATAAACATTGGTGCAATTTGCAAATAAAAACTACAGTTTGATTTAATGCACATCTGCTCTTTATTTCAAATGTATGCAATATTATTAACTTTCTATGCGATGTATTTTTCAACAAGATTATACTTCACAGTTAAGCTCAATTTTAATTGAGCTTATTTTAAATATGACATAAATGTAACACAAGTTTTCAAATATAACTGCACTGAGACAGGTGTAAAATTCTGTCTTGTTGTGTCTTGGATTGCTTCTAAATGTGATAAATTGACTGGTATGTTGGTGGTCACAATATTTGTCCAAATGGATCTGTCATTTCTTTCCTGGGACAGCAGTGATCCCTCATGAACCTAGAATACAATTCTGAAAAAGAGGAATAAGTACTTCTCATAGGAGTGATAAGAGTATTTCTCCTTTTAATTACTGAATGACTAGATTTAGAAATCCAGCTAAGCCATAGTTCAATCATGAATTATTGACTCAGCCACCAAGTTTTGTTTACACATTGCGCTTAGCGGTTTGTCTTGATTTGCAAGCTACAGTGTCTCTAAAATTATTTTTCCTTTAAGAACAATACTGCACTGGGTCCAGCAGCAACTGTTCGACCAGGAGGTACAACCTAAGAGTTATTCAGACTCTACAACAGGTTTAAAAGATTTTTCTGGCATGAGAACCTGCCAGGTGGTAGAAGAAGCAATCCAATTTGTGAGTAGAACATTGCTGGGCTCCCCATTGACATCAAACCTGTCAGAGGCTAATATTTTCCATACAAACATATTTTTTCTTAGCAATGTTTTGAGGGGCAGTTTGGTCTAGTGGTTAAGGCTAGGGTAATCTCAAAGGTTCATAAGCATTGTGGTATGTGTGTGTGTATATGTGTGTGTATATATATATATATATATAAAAAGATCCGAACACACCTGGATATATATAGAGAGAGTCCAGGTGTGTTCAGGTCTTTTCCCGCGTAGAGTGGAAAGTCTCTTGGCGACGTTTCGGCACGGTCTCACTTGCCATCTTCAGGCTGGTGCTTTTAGAAATCCACCTTCACTGTTCCTTAGAAGGACAAATGAAGCTGATGAGAAGAGAGGACTCCTTAGAAAAGGCTGTGATGCTGGGCAAGACGGGAGACCAAAGGAGGAGAAGGGGACGGCAGAGAACCAGAGGGCTGGATGGTGTCACCAATGCAACAGGCATGAGTTTGGGCAGACTGTGGGAGGCTGTGAGCGACAGGTCTGGCGGGCTGGGGTCCATGGAATTGCAAAGAGTCGAACATGACAGCGACTGAACAACAAAAACTTTGCATCCTGGATCTGTGGTTTATAACTTCGCAGCTCAAAAGAGCATGTTTCTCCCAAGTGGAAGATGATCTAAATCTGTTTTTCAAATGCTGCCTAGGGAAGAGGTTGCCAACCAGTGGGTCGTGAGCTAATCTGGGTGGGCTGTGAGCCAGGCGCGTCCCAATAAGACGCGGCCAGACATGCCACTGCCCCACCGACACTATATTAAGTGTAGGTGGCAGCAGCGGGTACCTACCTTGTGATTTTGCAGGTGATCGCTGGCGAAGTGGGGCTTTCTGACAGCTTCCACATTTAGGGCGCTGGCAGCTTCTCCCTTCAGCCCATTGCACTCCTTGAGCAAAAAAAAGCTGCAACAAGGCCGACTTCCTCTCCCCCTTTACTCAAGAATGAAAAATAAAGAGCTCAGAATGAGTTCTAAACTTAGATTTTTCTTAATGTGAAGGAGAACTCAAAACACGTCACTAAACCCGAAATAACAGTGGTCTGCTACATTGACACTGTTCCACCCCTGAAATATTTTAACTTAACATGCAAAGTGTGCAACTTTTAGGATGGCATGCCTAACAAAATGGTTCTTAAAATCTGCATTAACTTTAGCTTTGTCATACGGATTCACTTAACAACCGTCTTACTAACTTAAAAACTAGTGAGTGACTCCCTTAATAACCCTGGCAAGAAAGGATGCAAATTGTTCACTTAACAAATGTCTCGTTCAGCAACAGAAATTGGGATACATTGTGGGTTGTAAGTTGAGGGCTACCTACACTTAGCCAGTAACTTTGCCTGCCACCTGCTTGGGGCTTTCTGCCCCTTGTGGCAGAGGGGCTGTTGCTTGCACAAGGTGAAGTCGGCAAGCTGGGGAGGAAAAAGTCAGGGTCTTTTCTTCCAGTTTATTGTAGGGTTGTGAAGTGCCAGCCACCCCACTCCCAAGACGATCGGGATAACCAGCTTGCGGGCAACATGAAGAGATAAAAGCTCTGTATGGTTAGTGTTAATGGTTAATTGCAGCGGCACTGTAATCTGTGTAACAGGTCCTGCTTTTGAGGGTTGACCACTGTATACCAACTCTACATCCAGGGGGGTAACGAGGTTCACAGTAGGAATCTGCAACACTTCGACGGTGGCTAACTCTATAAAGTTGGCCGTCGTCGAGGAAATAATTACAGCTGTGAGGTGTTCTTCCAGCCCGTTCAAAGACAAATTCACGGGAAATGTCATTAACTCACTTGGCGATTCATAGGCCCCTCCGAGTAAGAGGGGTTGTTGTCGGTTCCCCGTGCTCTGGGTTCGAGATGGGCCTTCCCTGCCGTCAGGGAAGATTAGTCGGGCAGGTTCTTACCATATGCCCAGGTTCTCCACAGTAAAAACAGAGTGCCAGGTGTCTGCACCTCTGTCTTTCCTCAGCTGCTGCCGATTTCCTCCTTGCTCCTCTGGGCACGAGCTCCTCTTCGTTCGACTCGGTTCCCACCGCCACGAGTGGGGAAGAGGCTGTGTATCGAGACCTTGGGTGCGGTCCCTTCGGCTGTCTGAAAGACCATCGGATTTCTTCCAGGCGTGACTTGATAAGGATACCACACTGGTAAAACTGGTCCAACTTCCAGGGAACTCCTTGCAGTATCAGTTCATCCTCTATTTCAGGGTCCAGACCTTCTCTGGACTGAGAAATCAAGCTTGCTTCGTTCCAGTCCAGGTCATCCGCGAGTAGTTTGAATTTGTCTACATACAGCTTGACCCCTTTGGTGCCCTGGGTAAGCTTTGTGATCCAGCAGCTGGCTGGTACCGGGTCTCTGAAATGATCCATGAAGTCCCGGTAGTTGTCCATGATGGGGTCATTGTGGTCAATTATCGGGATAGCCCTCTGAGCTGCTGATGCCTTTAACAGGTTTAACACGAAGAATACCTTTGAGCAGTATTCTCTGTGGGAAATTCTGCCGATTGGATCCTCATGAACAACCCGCATTGAGCTACGAAGGTTCTCCTCTTTGCCGCTTCTCCTCCAAATCTTTTGGGCAAACTCACAAGGCTTGTCTGCCAAACGGGTTGCACTACGGGAGCCGCTGGAGCGGATACCAGGGTTATATGTAGCACCCCTCGCATTAGCTGATGTAGAGTTTCTGGCAAATCCCCCTCTTCATTCTCCGTTCTATCCTGAGGCTGTAGAAAGACAGGCACCAACCACTTCTGACTGGGAGTCGGTTGCCATCTCAGTGAAAAAGAGGAATTTGATACACTGTCCTCCCTCCTGGGGAGTAAATATTAATGAGACTGGGACGATTAAGGTCCAGCGGGAACAATTAAGAGTTTAAATTAGCTACTCGATTGTTCCTTAGATGCCGGTTTCACAAGAATCTTCTCAGACTGGCAGTTTGCTCCTAGGAAAAAAAAAGATAAGGTTCGACAGCATTCAGAGGGAGTTGGATCTTGCTCTCTTGCGTCTATGTAACGATTCCAAACTTAATTCCCTGCTTGACCCCTCCACCTGTCTGGCTCAACCTATTGTCTGTTTTGGTTTAAATGGCTCAATCCCACCTACAAACAAGGTGCTTGGTCAGTGTCCCAGCTGATGATTTCCCGGCTTTGTTGCTCAGCTCCAGAGTTTTCTTGGAAATTGTAGCTGTTCTGCTGATTAATTATTCTAACTGTCAGGAAATTTCTCCTTATTTCTCTCTTTGATAAAGCATCTCTCTTGGATAAAAGCCGACTGATCTTTCAAAGCAGTCACTTCTTCAGCTTGTTGCTGTATTTTTCTCTGAGTGGCTTCTAATTGCTCGCAGACATTAGGGAACACGGTGAGAAAATCCCATCTTAGTCTACTTAGACTCCAGCCCCTGCCTCTCTCCCATTTCCAGAATCGGCATGCATTTAAGCACCGCATCAGGAATCGAATCTCCAAAGTGTGCCAACTCAGGCTGGCATGACACTGATCGGGTTGCCCGTTTTAATATTTGAGCCATTGACTTCCAGACGTTTGTGCTGGGCCCACCAGAAATATAATTCTAGCCACCGTCATCTTGCTTAAAAGATTTTATTTCCCACCATCAGGGCATTGTCTCTGGATCCCCTCTTCGTTGCCAGTTATGTTTTGCAATGTATCAGGGTGCTGATCAAATCCCCAGGCAACTGGTCCTTTTGGATCCAGAGGCAATAGGCACGCCAGAAAATAAAGGGATTTTGAGCTTTATCATTCGCTCAACAGACTAATTCAAAAGCATAGCCTAAAAAGCATACATACCAAGAGATCCTCAAATCTCTTACAGGCTGCCAGGAGCTCCTTAATCATGAGAGCAGAGATGCCCCAAGGGTGACCACTTTCCACAATACCCAGTGTTAGGGTTTGGGCAGAAGCTTCCAACAAGCAACCCTGAGGTTTTTTATCTAGGATTTCAGAGCCTGGAGTGGGGAGGGTACAAGACCTGACCTTGACTGTCTGAACAGGAATGGGAATCAAAAGTCGGAGACAGCAGGGGAAACGCTTTGAAGCTATGTGAAAATTCCTGCCTCTTCTTTATTTAATAAACAAGGTTGGGAAAAAATCCCACCAAGCAGTCCGGCTGAGAATGAGCTCTAAACTTCTAGATTTTTCTTAACATGAAGGAGAAATCAAAAGACGTCCCTAACCTTCTCAAAATGACAAGGGTCTTCCACACTGACACTATAGTAGGAACATTTTGTTCTACTTCTTCTGTTGTGGGAAACCACCTTTGCATTTCCTCACGTAATCCTTAAAGATGAGATAGCCCTCAGAGCGGTCTAAAAAGAACACGGATTACCACACTTGAGCAACAAGTAGTGACCTCTTTATGGCGCCATCTTTATAAAAACGTAACTCACATAAATGCACCATTCAAGATCTGCTTTCCTATAACTTCATGATGTCCGTGTGCAACAAACACCCTTTCATTATTGCAAGAGTGTAAAAAAATAACCCCTCAAACTACAAGTAGTCCTCCAATTACGATCACAATTGGGCCTAAAATTTATGTTGCTAAGTGAAACAGTTGTTAAGAGAGTTTTGCCTTATTTTACGACCTTTCCTGCCCCAGTTGTTAAGGGGATTGCCAAAGTTGTTAAGTTAGTAACGGGGTTGTTAAGTAAATCTGACTTCCCCGTTGACTTTGCTGGACAGAAGGTCGCAAAAGGGGATCGCATGAGCAAAGGACTTTCCAAGCGTCGTGAGACAATTGCCAAGTATCTGAATTTTGATCGCATGACTATGGGGATGCTACCACAGTCACAAGTGTGAAAAAAGTCACTTTTTTCCACGCTGTTGTAACCTTGCACCGTCACTAAACAAACTGTTGTAAGTTGAGGACTACCTGTATCTCAAAATGCACATCCTTTCTTATCAATGGTCCTCGGTGTCCTCTTAACCTGGCGTTTCTCAACCTTGACCATTTTAAGATGGGTGGATTTCAATTCCCAGAATTCTCCAGCAAGGCTGGCTGAGGAATCCTGGGAGTTGAAGTCCACACATCTTGAAGTTGCCAAGGTTGAGAACTACTGCCTTAACCTTTCCCACTTTTCCTCAATGCATCTGCGCAGCGTCCAAAATTGGACACAGCCCTTGAGGTGGATCGATCGATGTCATGGGGGGGGGCGACACGTTGCAATATTTCAATAGAGAAATTATTTCTTCGTTGCAATTAAGAAAAGCGGTGACGTGTCCCAGAGAGGAGGAAGCATCATCAGGGGTCAGTTAAGCAAGAAAGTGGAACACACATACACACACACACACACCTGTCCTTTAGGAGTTAGTGGCTGTAAGGAAAACTGCGACACATACACACAGTGTCCTTTAGGACAGGGTCCTCCAACCTTGGCAGCTGCAAGAAAAACTGGTCCACACATTACATACCCACACGCATATCCTTTAGGCCAGAGGTCTCCAACCTTGGTCCCTGTAAGGCTTGTGGACTTCAACTCCCAGAATTCCTCAGCCAGCTTTGCTGGCTGAGGA